>PVIH01002370.1:0-192435 GCA_004025045.1 Sigmodon hispidus | reverse complement strand
TGGGATACGAGAAGTTGTAAGGCTCCTCTCTATGATCTCGCTGCTCATGAAGATAAAGTTCTGAGTGTGGACTGGACAGACACAGGGCTACTTCTGAGTGGAGGAGCAGACAATAAATTGTATACCTACAGATATTCACCTACGACTTCCCATGTAGGGGCTTGAAAATGAATGATTTGATTAAAGACTTTCTTGTTGAGTTTTGTTTTGTTTTTTAGTTAGTGTCTCACTGTTATGTCATAAACTGTATGAATGAAATTGGAGAGAACTGGGGATATAGCTCAGTTGAGAGAGTGCTTGCCTAAAATGTACAAAGCCCTGAATACTACCTCTAGCAACTGGAGAAAGTGGGTGTGGTAGTGCATTCCTGTAATCCCAGGATTTGGGAGGTTAGTAAGAGACTCGGAAGTTCATAGTGAACTAAAAGGCAGCCAGAGATATAAGACTATCTCATAAAGAAGTAGCTAATCCTCCAATACCACACTGTCAGTGCAGAGACAGGAAGCAACCTTTTAAAATGTGTGTAATGGTTCATCTTTCATAATAGCTGCATTTTACTACCTTTGTCTTTCATGTTTATAAAATACAATAAATATGTGGCCTGAATTCTCTACCCTATGCAGATTCCAAAAACTTAATTGAGTTTTAAAATGTACTTTTAAAGATACTGGTTTGCCATTAAAGCTTGCCTTTGAAATGTTATAAAAGGACATATTACAAATACAAAAAAAAAAAAAAAAAAAAAAAAAAAGAATCAATCTGATTATACTCCTGGACTGAACCTTATGCAGGTATAGATGTTATTTAGCTTGGCACTTCGAAAGCCATGAACATAGTCACCACTCAGGAAACATTTGTTCCATTACCCTGCATTGAGCCAAGCCTCTTCTTTTTACTCTAGAAAATTTGTTTGCCCAGTTCTTGACTGGGATGTAGAGCTTGTCTCAAAGCTCTACATCTAAAGAGCCACCATAAGCCTTATTATAGTTCTTTTTTGAGTTTCAATCATAGTAGCAACATCTATAAAACATAATCAATGTTCACCACAGTTCTAATCATGGTGATGTAACCCTGACTTTGACATCACCACCCTGAAACCAGAGTATCCCAAACACAGCACAGATCTGTCTCTGTACTGGAAATTTAATAGGTTTTTCCTTATCTGATCAAGGCACTTTCTAGCTTCCTAATTTTGGTAGTCAGCATGATAATCCTAAACCTTCTACTCAGTTGTGGTATATGTAAGACAAATTAATTAAGTATCTTTGCTTGCCAGTTTTTTTTTTTTTGTCTATAAAATATATCACCAACACCTATTCCCTAGAGATAGCAGGAGAATAAGATAGAAGACATGTCATTACTACCAGTACTCACTATTATTAGGTAATAATGATGTAATAAGCAATTAATAGGTAAAATGTCAGTGTTATCTTGAATTGATAATTTTTCTTATCAAGGTAACAATTAGTCTTTAATTTGGGGAAAATAATCATCTAAACAGTCTTATGACATACAGAAAATATTAGCTTCATTTTACATCTAAAAAACCTGAGGCACAAAAATGACAGTAACTCATCCCAAAGTCACTATATGGTGATAGAGTTGGGATTTGGACCTAAGCAGTCTGTTGCCAAAATCTGTGCTCTGTTATCTGCTACACTACTGCCTAGTCATTTAAATAGTTAAGTGCTCCTGTAGTATACTACTGCTATTCTTGATATAAATACTGTCATTATTATTATCATTACTATTAATCTTATTTTCTCTATCTGGTATAGTTATTTTGACCTCCAAATATGCTAAATGTCAATGTCTTTTATAGTACCCAATCCCCTGATTCTATACAGGTTGATGGGAAGTCGTTACTCCACAACTCAGTTATGAACTTTATGAAATATAAGAATAACCATCCAGGAAAGATATTTCTATTGGTATAATGTTGGTATCATTGTTATAGAAATAATTAATTACTTTCTTGTTGATTTGTAGGCTTATTCAATAAGAGAGAACATATGTCTAATACTGGAAATCTTGCCTACAACACATGATTTAGAAGCTTTTTAGATCAATTGTCATATCATTAAATCAGTGTCTCAATGTCTATGTTTATATTAATAAACAAAGGCTATTCTCAGCCTGAAACAGAAATATCTTGCAGAGATCCATGGTTCTATAAGATGCTAAGGAAAAATGATGGTTGAGGATTCCAGCCCTAGACAAGAAATTTACATCACCTCTGTGAGGCTCAAGGGACATTTTAGAATAGGGGACAGAGAAAATATAAAATCTGTAAGATTGAATGAGTGGCTATAAAATGCCATTTCTTAAACAAGATGTAGAAAACTATGGAGGCCATAAATCATAGTGCACTACAGAGGCCACAGGAATTAGTCCCTTCTAAAGGTCAGCTATGAGAAAGCAAAGAACTCATGAAGCCCTACCACAGATTTCTAATCTGTTGGCAACAAACAGATTTGCAGACAGAAAGAAGCATTGTTTCTACCTAAGTACCCACTAGTGAGCATCTAGACTCTAATGGTTAGTTGAAAACTCAACATCACATAACAGCGCTGCTTAAATTTTATAGAAAATTAAATTAATCCAAAACTAATAAGTAGGGAGAGAGAGTCATGAGAAGTGGAAGCAGTTGGTAGGGACAAAAAGAAGAACGGGAGATCAAAATAATGAACAGGTATAAAATTATAAAAGAACAAAATTTGCTAATAAAAACATAAATACTTCCCCAGCTTTGACACATGTTTAAATTAGGCAAGGCTAGGGAAATGTCAAATGAATAAGATACATTCTCCTTTAAGATCTGGTGCTTACTGAAAGGAAAGTATTCCGACCATAGATTCCAGGATATGACTGTTGGTCACCACTCAATCAAACATTTATGAGGTTCTCATCATGTTTGAGGTTTATTTAAAGTTGTGAGAATGCTGTGGTGGATTCATGTTATCCTGACAGTGCTAGATTCTACGACTGACGGAGAGCATGACAAATGGATAAGAGACTGACAGGAAAATTTTCTGTGACTTGTCCAACCTTCAGAATACCTTCATAATATTTAATGCAATATTATATAATGGAAGTGATACTTCCTCACTGTCAAGGTTAGGCTTAAGAAATCTTAGACATTCCTTTGTTTTCAGGGTGTTCTTTTCAGAGCTCAGCTGCCACACTACACGAAGACCAAATGACATGTAGAAGACATGGCTAAGCACTCTAGTTGACAGCCCTAGCTGAGCCTCCAGCTGACAGTCAGCTTCAACTGCCAGCTCTGGGAGATAGCTACTTTGGAGGTCCACAGATGGAAGTTACCCAAGGACACTGGCCTCAGCAAATTTGAGAGCCCCCCAACTGTACCAAGTCAACCTACACACTCATAAGTGGTGACATTAAGTTTTGTGGTAGGTTATTTTGTATCAAGGTATAAGCAAAACATCTCTTCTGCCTAATAAACTGTTAATAAACTTTTATCACGTTCTAAATATCCTCAGTTCATTTCTCATTAAAGAATAAGACTCATTTGGAATATCAATAATTATGGATGATTGGCACTTCTCTAAACTTCTTATGTCTCAGTGAATTTATCTGTAAATGAAGAATAAAGACTACCTATTTCATGAAACTGTGTTGAGAAAAAGTTATTTCATGTAAGAAAAGAGAATGCCATGCATACAGAACTTACATACTAAATTAATTCTCATATCCTTTTGACTGGAGTCAAGTATTTTACTAGGTCTTTAAATTAAAAAAAATCTTCAGCCTCATACTTAATCTGAAGGCAGTTATCATTATCCAGTGCCACAAATGGGGACAGGTACTTACATAAAGCTGATGGCTGGGTGATGGCAGACAGACCTGGCTCTGACCTCTCTGTGTATAGTAGATGCACTATGATCTCTCCCTCCCCCATCCAGTCTCAATGCCATCCCTCTGCCAGACAAGTCAAAATCTCAGTGGCACCTGTTGCGATATCAGCACCTGCACAGAGCACTCAACTCCTATGGAGTTCAACAAGCAGACAAATTGAAGCTGAGCAATCAGTTCATTTGCAAACATAAACTTGCTCAGCTAGAGGTGGCTTAAGGTTCTCACTGTTATCACCTCTGTCTGACACTGCTCTTTGGCAGAGAGGTGCCCTGCTAGTCTGAGAAATGCTCATTAAAGCCCACAATTCAGATGTCAGGAAGCAGCCCACAGCCAGGCCAAAGAAGTTCAGCTCCTCTGGGAATGCTTTAGAGCCTCATTTTGTACAATCCCACCCTCAGCAGTATCAGCCATTATGCCTCCATAGAAGTACAGAACTAAGTGACTTGTCAATTGTAGATTCCATACATTCTCCTAAAGACAGTGGGAGGAATGTCATGGCTAGGGTAAATTTTATTTTTTCAAGAGAGCAGGCCAACTCCCAGAGCTCTCTTTGAAGGTCACAGTAGCACTATAGCATTTCTACATATCCATATCTGGCAACTTCCACAAGCAGAACAAAGTTCAAGGCACAGTTGTGGAAACCTGAGCTCAAACTGAAGAAGTTGCTTGTCCAAGATCCCACAGCCTCACTAAGGCATAGTCAAATTTATCAATTGAGTTCAGGTTTCCTGACTGCCCAGTGTCTACATTATACCATTTTGCCACCTTCCATACCCTTCTAATATACATCTGTTCCCCTATGCTTCTACTGCACATCTGGCACCGTTTCCTTTGTGTCTTCCCCAGACCCAGTATGCTAGCAATGGTCTATGCTCTGCAGATTTTTTTCCCATTAATTAATGTGCTTCTCTAGTATCCTTGGACTTGGAATTTTTGCAGCAACATTCAAGAAATTTGATAGATGTATATGCAGCCTTGTAATAGCTAAATATTGACCTCTATATTCCGACTTACATCTGTTTGGTTAGTCTTAGGGCACACAGATTCTTCATGTACATATGTGACACAAATCTCTTCCTTTAAGAGCAGCGGTTTTCAGCTGGTGGGTCCCACATCCTTTGTGGGGAGGGGTCACATATCTGATATCCTTACATTATGATTCATAACAGCAACAAAATCACGGTTATGAAGTACTACCAAATAAATTTTATGGTTGGGGGAATTACCACAACAGGAGGAACTGTATTAAAGAGTCACAGCATCAGAGAAGTTGAGAACCACTGCTTTATAGTATTAGAAGATGGATTATCTAACCTCCCCCACATATGCATATGTAAGTCTTAATTTCTAGGATTGAAGAACATCACTGTCTTCAGAGGCAATTTTTAGCTTAAAATGATTCATTAGGGATGAGTGCTAAGTTGGCAAGATTGTGATCCTAAAGCACAAGAGATGAGAACACAGATGTACCTGGGTGAAAGATCACGTGAGGACACAGGGAGGAGACACAGCAAAGAATCCTTAGAAGAAACAACCCTGACAAAGCCTGTGTTTACATTTCCAGATACTAGAATTATAAGGAGATAGATGTCTACTGTTTAAGTTACCCAAACTGTAGGACTTGGCTGAAATAACCTTTACACGCCAGTATCTAACTGGTAAATTTTATTTTCTGATTCCCAACTGAACCTTTCTCCAATCCTACTGTGGGGATTGTTTTTCATAGCACTGTGCAGTGTATTCATTTATGAGTCCCGAACAGTGCCTGAGGCTAGTCACCTGCCACAGTTCTGATAACTCTAAATGCTTCTACTTCTGAGGCTCCCTTATGGTAACAGCTTGGACATCTGCTGCATGCAACAGGGAACTCAATTTGTGAACATTCCCCTTTTCCAAGACTATAATTCAGCAGTTCAGCAACACCTCATCAACTGACAGAAAAAAACAATGGTCACTCTCAAAGTGGTTATTATATACTAGGAACAATGGAGTGGATTCAGAATTGAAAGGTCTGGGGGCCAACAAGGGTGAACATGCAGTAGTAGGTAAGGATACATATCATAATATGGGGGAGAGAGAAGTGTGTTAGAATGGTTTTAGAAAAGGGGAACTTAGAATGAGGAGCATTTGTATGCAATCAGGAAAGAATTCATAGAGGAAGCAACATTAAATATAACTGTAGAGAAATGTGAAGAGAAAGTTCCAGAGTGGGAAAACAGCTTAATCATCTAGAAGAATACAATGCTTTTAAATTTTTGTCTTGTGTTAGCACAGCAGACAAACCAGAAGACAACTATGCATTTATAGATTTAAATGCCATTTTGACTTTTGTTTTTACAAAAGATTGATTATATTTCATTCTCAGTGACTTTTGTAGCCAGATAATTCTTTGTTTTAAAGACTGTCCTGCATAATATCATTCCATGTGGCAATTAAAAATGTCCTTGTATATGTCCACATATTCCTTGGGGACAAAAATAAATCCCATTTGAGGACTAGTTATTTATAGCTGTAGCTTTATACTAGTGACTTAACCTTTCTGAACTTCAGTTTTCTTAACTATAAAATAGAAAAATGAATCTACACACACACACACACACACACACACACACACACAAATGTGACCAATACAGATCATGCTATGTAAATCTGACTTGATTTTTCATGATGTATCTTTCTCTCGTCCCCCCTACTCCGTGTGTGTGCATGGGCATGCGCATGAAAGTGTGCATATCTGTATATACATGCAAAGGCCAAAGTGAGTGCTCTCTGCAATCATTCTTTTCTTAATTCTTTGATGTGGATTCGCTAAACTTGAAGCGTGTGTTTTCTCAGCTAGGATAGAGGTCAATAAGTCTCAGCTTTCTTGTGTCAACCCTGAACAGTTAATGTTACATGTGTGTGCCAGATGCTTGGCTTGCTCAGCAGTTACAAAAACTGAATGTTATTGGGCAGGCAAAACGTACTCTTAAACACTAAGATACTTCCACATACCCAAACTTGTCATATTTTTTTTAAAAAATAGTGTATCAGTTTTTCTTAATGATTCAAAGAGCAATATCCTACCCTCAATACAAAATGAATGGAAACAGAAATGTTCTGGCTGAATGAGGGTAATGAGTCTGTGTCAGGCTCCATGCCTGAATTCACCCCTTTGGTCTCCATTTCTTTCTTGCTCTTCTTTGAAAGCCTTTCAGAAACTCTGAGACACTGCTACAAAAACTTCTCAGCTGCAGGCAGATTATAAATTGCCTGGAAGAATGGAATTTGATCAACCAAGATCGAATCACGATTTCTTCATTGAATGTCCCTAAGAAGAGGTGAAAATTCCATGAAAGGTTAAGTCTTGTATGTTTATTCCTGTATTTTCCACTGCCTATCAGAGCAAATGTTACATATATAGGGCAGGACTGGAACAAGTCAGGCAAAGAAGCAACACTGAACTTAAAAAGGCACTGGTTAGATTCATGCACTCAAGGGACTGTCCTAGATGACCCTCCTTAGAACTTTTACCAGTTGGAGCTACATTTGTTCTCTTCCTCTCAAGGCCTCAATCAAAAGCCCTCAACTACCTAAACTGACTGATAAATTAGTTAGCCCAGTTTCTTTACCATTAAGAAGAGATGAAAATCTTTCATTAAAAGTAACCAAGTACTTTTAATTGTACAGCCATTGCATTTTGAGCTCAAAATGGTGCCATATAGTTGGTAGGAGGAGTGTTGGAGGTCTTCCTTACTCAGATAAGTCAGAAACAGCACAAATAATACACAGACCAATTTTGTTTTTGTTATTATTGGGAAACTTATTTCAGGACATTTCCCACAGACGCTCAAATCAGTGGATATGCAAATCCTTTACATGCTCATCTTCCTCTGTATTCTAGATCAACTCCCAAGTACCTATAATTCCTCATATAATGAAACTCACTGTATTATGCGGTTTAGGGAAAAATGACTAGAAAATATGTCTAAGCATGTGTAGTAGAGATCATTTTTGTTTGGATAATTTCAACCAGAGGTTAAACTGCAGGTGAAGAACCCATAATACAGAAGACCAATGGTATTTATAAGAAGCATGTAAAATTTAATGTTGTAGGAACCAAATGTAATTAGGAGCATTGTTCAGTATCATGGACAACCTTGCTTAAAGAATTCCAAGTATGCTACCAGCAGCACATATGCTTCTTTAAGAGAATGTGCTAACTGACACAGAACAATGTGGGTAGAGGGCATTGTAGAGATACTGTAGCAAATACATACCTCTCTCTAGGCAGCTGGTGGTTGGGATTGTGGCGGCAGCGCACGCTGAGACCAAAGAGCTTGCGGGCAGTGCGCTGGATCTTCTGTCTCTGAGCCTCCGTGGCACTCTGCAGGAGCTTGTAACGGCTCTGCAGATCCCAGTCATTACCCCAGTGCTGATGGATGCTGCCAATGGTCAGGAAGTGGTTGCTTGGGAGACGCTTCATAAATGATTTAAACTCATCTGACAAGAGACAAAAACCATGAGAGAGGGTGTAAGCATGACAGCCAATATGTGACGTCCTTCTATAAAATTTAGTTCTACCCCCTTTTCCTTTTATTGTCCTTCATTTATAACACATTGGAAATGCAAACAAACTAAATGTTCTTTAACCAAAAAATAGAAAATGAACATGGGGTACATATATACCATAAAATAATATTCTTCATAAAAAAACCACACACACAACTCTGAACTTTCAGGTAAACAGAGGGATCTAGAAAATGTCATATTAAATGCAGTAACGCAGTCCCAATAAGACAAATGTCCTTGCTCTAAACATTCATATGTAAGTAGTCCTTATTCCTCAATAAGGAAACTGGTCTTTGCAACAGAAAACAATTACAGAATATCACAACCCATCAGAATAAAGAGTTGCAGAACTCAGTCTCAGTGGACACATCTACATAACTACCCATATATCTCAGGCTCAAGGAACATTTAAGAAGAGGGACAAGGAAGATAGTTTGCTAAGAGTGTGCTTCCTGGAAGTGGCATGTAGTCTCATATGAGTGCCTAAATGTGAGCTGTACAAGGACATCACCAGAGACTCCAAAGTGGACAGGGGAAAAACCATGAAGTCTCAATCCTACATATAGAACTACAGACAACTAAGGTATCCTGAAAGCAGGAGAAATAGTCTTCCCTGGAAAAAGCACACAGTTGGTTTTTGGTCAGTCCTAAATTACTTCCTCATACTTAGCTCCATCTGCCATTGAAAGACTCTGCAATGTGTCAGAGGCCAAGATAACACTCCACAGTCTTTTGTATCTCTACTGAAGGCTACTTGTAGCAGGCATATATATTTAAGATATGTCTTCCCAAGCTTATAATACATCCTTTATGTGTTCACTCTCAACAGTGCCTTTGAATCAAATTATTCTCAAGTCAAAAACTGAAAAGCTTTTATCCAATCTCCATTGGAAATCAGTGTTGCATACTTTTGTTAGAATTTTAACTATGAAAATAAATGTTTAGAAAACAATATTGATAAACTCTAGCTAGAATTGTTGCCTGGTAAGTGATTGAATCCACTTGCCTCCTTTTCCTTTGAAATACAGGACTTCAATAGAACTAAAATGTAGTTTAAAACATATTAGCACCCAACTGAGTCTTCCTCTTTAATGTAACCCATAGGTTGAATGGAAAATTGAGAGAAATGAAGCTGCATTCCTGATCCAACTGTTATTTGCTATCCTAAGTGTGAACCATGTAACATGGTATCTAGTGTTGCAAAACTAAAATTTCAGAGATGGTAAAAGTTTTAGCCCTAGTTCCCAATCTTTGAGTTTCTGATGATCATCTTAGACTACAGTTTGACACAGCCTTATAAAACACCTAGCTCATCTTTCTTGTTCCACATGTGAGTTAAAGAATCTAAGGCCCAGAATGACAAAGTGGTTTTTCTAAAGACAGCATAGACAAAAAGCCTCGAGAGCCAAGTGTGAAACCTGGACTGCTCTTATCTTCCCTGACACTTTCTGAGGCATATTATCCTCTCCCTATGTTTTTCTAAACTTCTCAGAAAATAAAACATTGTATGGATTATTTTGCAAGTAAAACTTTAGAAATCATTGTTGCAGTCTAAGAATTTTATTCCATGCTACAAAAAAGTGCAAGAATATTTCAAGCCTATCCATACGTTCACTTTATTTATATAAGGAGTAGTTGCACAGATTTGAACAGATTGCAGACATCATCCTAAGCACTTGGAACTCATGAATAATCCTCACAGCAAACTTATGAAGTAGATTATCTATAGTACCCCACTCTACAGAGGGTGCACACAAAGCAAGTAGCTGACTTGCACAGGGTCAATTCAATGACCACTAGCTAGTTTAAATAAAACTGCAGCCTTGCTCAGAATATGTACTCTCATTCAAAGCATTACACATCCTCTCATTATAAGGAGGGTGACCTTGGGGCTTAGCATACCGAGAGGGAGGAAAAAAGAAAACTTTGTGAAAACATAAATGCTGAACCAGACCTTTAGAAACTTTGTGATAGATACTCAAATATAAAAGAATTTAGATTCTATATTGACCACTAAAGAGTTATAGGACCTTTAGGATTGTCATTCTTTTAAAACCTCAGTTTATAAATCTGTCAAATTGGTATAACAGTATCTAATCCAAATTCAGAAAATGTGAAGCCACCAAAATAGGTACAATCATTATTTTCCAAAGGCAGAGGCGTTAAAGCTAAGGGCTAGAAAAAAATAGAATAAAAAAGTATGTGAACTAAAAGCTGAAAAGTTATTTCAGAGGTATATGTGCAGGAGATCCATGGGTATGTATGCCCAATAATAAAAAAGAACAAGACAAACTCTTCACCATTTTCTCATTCTGAAACATTTCACTTTCTGTTCCATTACTCACCCACTCACAGTAAGTAGCTTCCTTTGGAATTAGAGCTCCGTATTACTGACACAGTCTTCATTTCTTTTGGATTTTAAGCAATTAGTAGCATTTCTCTGCAAAAGCAGTCTGTCAAATGTGTTTTGTTTGTCTGAGGCCAAGAATCACTAAAATACCTTTCTATCATGACCTCTCTACATTATGCATCCAAGAATTTGAAATAAACTAATGGATAAAGCTTCATAAGACATACACAGCAGTTCCATCCAAGATGCATAACCCTGCAGTAGCAGAATCTCCAGTGGATCCTATGCTGCCACAGCAAGGGCTTCAAGTTCATGGCAACCAAACATTTTAAAATGAAGCCCTGTGAAACTCTGCTTTTGTTTGTGATACACAGTTGCTCTTAGGTAAGATTTTGTTTGATCAAAGGGTTTTGTGCCTAAAGACTTAAACAACATCAGATATTTAAAATGCAAACAAAACTTCTCATTTATCAGATGACGGAGTTTAGGTCTACAGGGTTGACTCAAATTAATAAGTTGAAAAGACTGCTGTGAACACTGGTTTGCAGTCAGGGACACTATTACCAATGCTGTCATTATGAAATATGTAACCTCAAGGAAGAGTCTGAGTCTTGGTGTCCTTCCTGGTCCCTGGAAAGGCACATCACACTTGACTTTATGTAGTTGTAGGAGAGAAGGCTTGTAAAGTTGTTCTGAAAATTGTAATGCTCCATAAATGAGCTTATTCACTTAACAGATGTTAAAGTATGCATTATAAGCTTACTTTATCTTTCTGATTCTTTTTGGAATTCTTAAAGACTCTTAAACTTATCCTGTCTTTTTGTTGATTTCAAACCTTTTGAGGAGATTCTAACTCAGCCTAAGGATATCAAAAGCTCTGAAGTTATCTAATATGCATCTCTAAGTAAAGGTCCTGGACATCATATCGATCTCTTTTCTATATAATTCTCTGAGACAACCAGAATCTAGATCTATCAATTCCTCTTGTAATATCAGTCTTTCTGTGAATTTTTGCTTCTGCTTCTTAATCTACATTGGAATTATCAATGCTACAGAACCTGAGAACTATCTCTCTGAATCAGAGAAGGATAATTAAACTTTTCCTTTTCAGTGTGGACACCCCTGATTTTAAGGTCACACTGACTCCATTTCTCCTTCCCTGTACCAGCTGCTCTTCATCCTCACCCATGGATACTTAAAATGCCATAATCATTTGAGTCTCTTACATGATTACATAATTAATTTCTGACAGAATTCAAAGCTTTAAGAATGCAAAGATCTAACTTTAGACATTATCCCCTTGTGACCTTAGATAACTGACTTTCCTCCCCTGTACTCATGAGTCTGAACCAGAAAATGCAAGAAATAGCTAAATTATCAGAAAAGTAACTTTAAATTTTGATAGTCTGTGTGATCTTTATGTATCTACATGATTATATATCACTACAGACACATACATACATGTAGATTTGTATGTGCATAATTTCATATATAAAGATATATATAGATTTATATACTTATGTGTGCTCATTCATTACTTTATACTTATATACACTTGTTTACATACACATAATCACACATAAATAGAGACTTGGGATGAATTCAATGCCTTCTGACTCTCCACTCTGCAGAGGTGTCTCTTCAGTCTCACTTTGTCATCTGAGTCCAAGAGAGAAAATATATATCATATAAACATTATGCTTTGTGAGGCCCACTGTTTCATTCTGTGGAGACAAAATATGTACCTTCTCTATGAGGACTACTCCAATAGAACCAAGTGTCACTATTCCCTTCACAGCATTATTATTATACACATTATTTCTCTTCACAGCAGTCCTAACTTGGCCAGGGTCATTCATGTTTATAGACTGTGTACCTGAATTCTCCAGGTCCTTGTAAGCTTCAGTCCATGCCTTGGCCATGTTAGCCAGTGTGAACTCCATGATCTGGATATCGGTAATAGGACAGTTGCACTGTGGGAACTCCTCAGCACACTGGCAGCGACACTGGCTGTTCTGACACACATACTCCCCCTCACCATTGCACATGATGTAGCTCAAAGCCGACTGAACAAACTTCTCTTGCAGATACTGTGGGAAGATTATCTGAAGACCTGGTTAAAAATAGTAAGAAGGGAAAATCAGAAAGGGTAAAAAGGTGTTTTATTAACAGTCTTCAAAGGTGACAAAAATCCAACAAGCAAGGTTTTTTTCCTGTGCATTGGAAGCAAGATATTTCAGAGTTTGCTTAGATATAGATGGGCCACAGTCAGTGGTACCTTCAGTTTTATCACTTATGATTCAACATCTCAAGTCATGACCTTGGCACTCTGGAAAAAGCAAACACTGCTATGTTATGTTAGTAATGAGACTGAAGATGCTCTGATGTATTTTTTTTTCTATTTGGGGAGAAAATTGTTATTGAATACATAAAATTTTTATTTATTTTTCTTTATATTTTTTATTTCTTTCTTTTCCTTTCTTGAAATATTTATAAACTCTAGTTATGAAGAATATGTTCTGAGCTAGCTAGTAGGGCATATAAAGATTTATTTTATTGTATTTTTCTTCTTTTATTTTTTTGAGTAAGGGTCTCTCTAGATAGCCCTGGATGTCCTGTAACCTACTATGTAGACCACACTGGCCTCAATCTGCCTGCCTCTGTTTCCAAAGTGCTGAGATTAAAGATACATGCAACCATGACCATCAACACTTTTTAACAAAGTACATTTGCAATAGCACCAGAGGCAAATGTGGGCACACATCTTCCCAGTAGAGCCTACAGGTCTAAAGCAGAAACAGATGAAGGAAAAAGTCAGGAGCAAGAACAGCTATCACCAGGAGAAGGAATTTGGACTTGTTAAAAAGTATATAAGAGACACCGACTATTAAAAGAATAGCAGAAAGAGCAAAGATGGAGTAAGAGCACCTGGGAGGTCCTGCTGCATGAAACAAACACAGATGAATAGGGGTGTGGTGTAACTACAAAACTGACTGAGACAGCTTCAGAGGCCAGTAGGCAGGAAAGAATTGTTTTACAGACTAAAGATCGTGTATTTACCTTGTGGTTCACTGAATACACATTGGGAGTTTTTCAAGGGTGACAATGACATAATTAAAGGGAAATATTGAGTAGGGAATGCATTATAAAATCAAAACATTGGCAAAAAAGAGCATTTTAGATACTTTCTACTGTTCACTCTAATAAGGAAGATGATAAGAAATAATAAGGCAAAGAGGCTAACCCAAGGGTTTATGATGAGTACCCTTGACTACATCTTATGATCTTTTCTCTATATTTGAATAATCAGAGTCTTAATCTTTAGAGCACAGGATGGAGAGGGTTTATCTGGGCCAAAGCAGCCTTCCAGAACCTAGAATCATCAGCCAAGTGGATGCTTCAGCCTGTAATGGCCAGACAGAAGGGCAAATTTGAATCAACAATTCATGTCCAGGACAGCCCCCTTTACTTTTCCTGGGGCTGCTAATAATTTTAGCCTCTAGCATATATATGAGTAATGGATTTACCTCTCACTCTGTTAAAAGGGAGCTATATGGTTCTTTAGATTTTTATTTTTTACAACATATGCTTCAGGGTTACTTTTAAACCCTGCTTACTCTAGATTTGTTGAATAAATGCAACATTTAAAACTGTTTAAACTTTTTTCAGTTATGTTTACCAACTATTGTTTTATTCCTTCAGATTATATTTAATGTAAACCATTTTTATTGTTATACATATAATGGATTTCTATTTTACCATTTGATCCTCACATGAAAACTACACAGTAGAATTTGCTGAAGGCCCTTAGCACAAAGAAATGTAGCTGAGCATCAGTATTTCTATGGCACAAAGCCACAGTCCACGTGACAGGTTGGCCACTGCTACCACTGAGTTCCATGGCAAAATTATCTCAAAAAACTTATTCACATGCTCTCTAAAGATCCATTTTTTTCTAGTGCTCAAATGGGGATACTTGTAGTAACTACATTTTATGTAAAGGAATAAACAGAAATGCCAATAAATTTTATGAAAAAAAAATTCTCTCTCTCCCTCTCTTTCTCTTTCACACACACACACACACACACACACACACACACACACACACGCGCGCACACACACCTTCAATTATCAAGTCCTATTTAATTATGTGCTTACTTCCTTACTTAATTTTTTGCACATATGCATGTATGTACATATGTACATATGTATGTATGTATGTATGTTATATATATGTATACATGTATGTATGTATGTATGTAAGTATGTATGTATGTGGTTTATGACACAATATATCTGTGAAAGTTGAAAGATAACTTCCAGTAGTTGCTTCTCTCTTTCCACTATATGTGTCCCAGGGTCTGAACTTGGATCATCAGGCCTGACAGCAAGCACCTTTGCCCACTGAGCCATATACCAGTTCCTGGTTTTAATGTGAAGAAACTGCTGCTAAGGGAGACAATAGTGATGATAATGCTCTCCTTCCTCTCATATAATTCCTAAAGGTTCAATAAAAACTTCAGAATGGAATCTTGAATCTGCACAGTTTTATGAGGAGGAGGGTTTATGCTTTCTGCCTACTGAAGGATCATGTGCATGACATTACTCAGAAGGCATTCTGAAAAACCTAGGAAGCTGGACAGTGGTCTGCTGTGAAACCAGAAAAATCCCTTACCACTGAGCATGGCATCCACATCCACATGAGAGCAAGTGATCAGGCACATGAATTCTGTGCAGGATTCAGGTGATACAGAGAACAAAGGATGGGAAATACAACCCCCCTAGAAAGTCCTTTCCGAAGCAAGTTTGCAGTTCTTTAGAGTGTGCATTATTGAGTTACTTCATTTATGTCACCATTTTCTCCTCCAAAGCAAAATTTATTTTTAGCTGATCCCTATAGGCAACTGTGTCTATGGATTGGGGTTACGTTTCTGTTTCTTAAAGAAACTCTACTGCCTATATTCTCAGCCCTATTTTTTTTTCAGACAACTCATCACTTTATTTCTCCCTTTTGTAGGGGATAGGATATTCTATTCTTGGTCCTAACCCAAAAGGAATTTGGGGAGAGCATTTTTAGAAAATTGCATCAAATCATTTCTCCGTTTGGCAAGGATACAAAAGGCAGTATTACCTACCCCATTTAGTGCAACTGAAAACAGATAAAATTTAGGGTTGGGGGTTTTCTCAGAGCAGCTGAAACAGAACACTGACTGCTCTTTAAAAATGGAAACTCAGAACATGCCGAGCTGTCTCAGAGGCAGAATCTCCTGGGCAAATTTCAAAAGAGAATAATGAAGACATAGCAATTAAAAAGCACTTTTCTGCAAAATGTCATTACTGTTTAAAGTTACACAACCATTTCTACAGCAGCGGAGGTTCACACAGCAGTCACAGCCAGAGTCGTCTCCCAGTGACCTGTGTTCAACAAAGAGGGCCATTGCTGACCCCCAAGATTGGCGCCTGAGTCCTGCTAGCTTCAATGGGAGTCATAAATAATTTGGAGGGGGATTTGGCCTGTGGAAGCACTTTTTGAAAGATATACAGCTGCCGGCTGGGGTGGAATATTCTATCTCCACCGTTCCCAATACACTCCTTCTCTAGTGTGTGCGCACACACACACACACACACACACACACACACACACACGAGAGAGAGAGAGAGAGAGAGAGAGAGAGAGAGAGAGAGAGAGAGAGAGAGAAAGGTTTTATTGGCAAACATGTAAATTTTGTCTCACAAACCCAGGAAGGAGATGGTTGAGTGTTATATTTGAACACCACCTTGCCCACGCTGAACATATGGAATAGTTTCCCTTCAACCTCATTATTTTTTTTTTTCAAGTCTGGCTGTGGTTTGAAGGGCAATGTTGTGATGTGCCATCAAAGATGTGTGCAATGCACAGGCAGGTGAAAATATTCAAGAAGACTTGCTGCTTTTCCTGACACTTGCCTCATCCTTCTCAGTTGCACCCAGTCCACCGGAAGCTCATTATACATACATACATACATACATACATACATACATACATACATATATACATCTTCTAATGTGTTTTTTTATTTTGCAGGAACTCTGTGCTAAAATCCCTCAGATCCTGTGCTGCAGCATGCTGTATTGTTATGCTTTTGTCCTGTTCTCATCTCCTAAAATTCTCATCTGTACTCACATCATTATGTACACATTGCCTTTGATGGGGCAGAATCCTTCCAGTGTGCCATCCTTTTTCCTCTTGTAGTTGTTGCCTCTGCCCTATCCAAGGTCTACAATAATTATTCCTCAGACCTCAGTCTGCCTCCCTTTTCCCAGAACATAGATCTTTCCACATTATTGCTTCAAATGCCATTGCTGTTTGCCTCAGTCGATTAAATGTTGATTTATATTATGCTATTAATTTGTTTGATTTTCATCTCCAAAAATAAAAAGCAGATTTTGGAAGGTAAGAAGTCATATGTTTTCTACAGATCCACAATTAAGCTATGCCTAGTTCAGGCTCCTGGTACTTATCAGCACTTATCTTTATCCCAGGAAAGAAGAAGTTCATCTATTAGTCTTTGGGACTACTAGAATTGCAAAGTTAGTAATATGTCCAAAGTCACACAATTAAAATAACAAAATTATAATTCAAATCTGAGCATTTGTACTATTCAGATATTCATCAAGGTTCTGCCCCTGCAGTCAAACTGTACTTATGCAAAGTCTAAACTGAGTTCCACCATAGGTTCTGCACAGGGCAACTGGCAATGTATTAGGTTTTTTTAATATAACGTTTGTTGTTGCTTTCCAGTACTTACTTGTTTAGGATTAAAAGTACTAAATAGCACAGAACTCATGATGTGAGTTCTATAAGGCAAAAGTTTATGTCTCCCTCAAATTTATTTATTCAGTCCTTAACTTCTAAGAGCATGCCTCTGTTTGGAGATAAGGGCTTTGCGAGTTTAAGCTCAGAAGGAAAAGAAAGACAAAAAAGAGCTCTCTCTCTTCCCCTCCCTGCCTCCTTCCCTCCCCCCACCATTCTCTTTCTCTCTGTCTCATGGAGTTGATGAATCCACACCAAGTAAAGGTCTTGTGGGAAATCGGTAACAGGGCAGCTAGCTGCAAACCTAAATTTGGATCCTCACTAGTGCCTATGGCATTTTTATTCTGAAACTCACAGTGCCAACACTGTGCAAATAGATCTCTTTGAATGAACTCCCTACCCTCCAGCATCTGGAATAACTCTAGCATTTTAAAGCATTGGTATAATTAAATGTGCATTATGTATGGGTTTTCTTTCTCTCATTTGTCACAAACCAAAGTATTACTCACTACCAGAGCCAAACTAGAGCACTCACTGGAAAATGTCTAATGGTGAATAAGCAGTCATGAGGGTTAAGTGATTCCCAGAAAGAATAGTCTAGAAAGTGGAAACAGCATGTACCCCAGCAATGTACGTTCCAGATGATAACCACACTAGTCCTTTCCTCACCTTCTGATTAACACTCATTTCCCTTTATTGTTTCCTTCCTCAAAAGTCCCTACAGAGGAAAAATGTTCTTATGTCTTAGACAAAAACCAAAGGGAAGAATGCACAGATGAGAGATCTGAGATCCGTGGAAGGCAAACATTTCTTAAAGCAACAGTGGTGAAAATCCTTTTCCCTATCGATCATGTAACACATTGCCAGTATTGTTTTATCAATCAGGAACCTGAGTAAGCTGGGACTGGGGCAACATCTAAATTTGGATAAAAGACCCAACATAAGCCAAAGTTTCACTAAAAGCATAACAAATACATCCCAATTTTATTTTCTGATTCTAGGCTTACTCTTCCAAGTTCCTCTGGGCCTCTAAACCCCACTGTCTTTTCTGTTTGTGTCTTTGTTTGTTTTCTAGAAGTACATGTGGAATTGTTGAGCAAAAGAAAAATGAATTTTAATACATTTAACATGTGCTCCCCTCCCCAAAGAAACAGAGAGGGGTATTGGTGGTGCACACCTTTAATCCTAGCACTTGAGTGACAGAGACATGCAGATCTCTAAGTGTTCAAAGTCAGCCTGATCAACAGAGTTTCAGGACAGCAAGGAACACACAGAGAAAACTTCACTCTGAAAACAAAACAAAACAACAAAACCCCAAGCAAACCAAAACAAAAAATAAACAGGAAATTTGTAGATTTAAATCTAAAGCACAAAATTTAATAATAAAAACTTGAGAACTAAGGTAGATAATTAAAACTTTACTGCACTATTGTGCTTGGCAATGTTTAACATATAGGAACGTATAGTGAACACTTCATTGTTTCATTATGAAGGTGCAAGAAAATCAGATTGGAGATAGCAATTGAGGGATCTTTGAGCATGTGGTTGGTCTTTTGAAAGTATTTGTTATTTAATTTTTCTTTGAATGTGTATGTCACTGAACATGTGTATGTATACTACATGCATGCCAGGGTTTGTAGCAATCAGAAGAGTTACAGACAGTTGTGAGGTCCTATGTGGTTGCCGAGAATCAAACTCTGGTCCTCTGCAAGAGCTGTAGTCATTTTTAACTGCTGAGCAATTTACTTCTCCAGCCCTTAGAATGGGTTTTGAAGCATGAATACAATTTGAATTGACAAAAAAGGCTGTCTGAAAATGCCACCACCTAGGGCAGATGCTGATCAAATTGAGGTCAGAGTGTAAATACTGGGGATGATTCTAAGTCTTGTTTAAGGTGCCATCACAGGTTGAAATCTCTTACATTTGTTTTATTTTATTCTTTGCCCTAATTTCCTAAGTCAGTCTACTTTTGATTGATATTTCTTCTTTCTGACCCATTTTACTTGCTGTTAAATTCATGATCTCTTACAGCGCCAAGAGGAAAAGGGAAAACATAGGCTCTATTTTGGTTGAGTACAAATATTTTCTGTTTTGTCCTTGCATCAAATGTGCCCCACTGTGGGTATCTCTGAGCCCTATAGGTGTCCCAGATGTTGTCTCGTACCTGCTAAGTCCTGCCTGTCAAATCCTGTCCATTTTTGAAATGCACAAGATGGGAAGAACAACAAGGACAGCACCTTTTGCAAAACATGTGCCTGATCCCCTTCTCTGTGAAAGCCAGGGGATATCATATTGGCAGATAAAGTACTTTATGGCTTACACAGCCATGCTGAACTCCAGTGTAATGAAGGCACGCAGGTCAATTACCCATCTGTTTGTGTTTCTATTTCTGTGAATTACAGTATCCATTGCTGACAGCTCATTGGAGTGGAATGAAAATAAGACAATAATTCACCAAGTGAAACTGTGCAGAAAGGGCGAAAAGGCTATGATCTCATTCAGAAGTTCAGTCCTGTCTCTGTGATGGGTCATTTATACTCCGGCAAATGAAGAAAGGCAGCTACCTGGGAAGGGTGTGGGTGGTGGGTTATGCCTCCTTCAATGAAAGAATTAAGACGTGCTGCCTCCTGACTAGTGTAA
Source organism: Sigmodon hispidus (assembly GCA_004025045.1). NCBI lineage: Eukaryota > Metazoa > Chordata > Mammalia > Rodentia > Cricetidae > Sigmodon > Sigmodon hispidus. The sequence continues at coordinate 172,222 of PVIH01002370.1, read as the reverse complement.
TGTGTTGTGTTTGTGATGACCATCATCTAAGCTGCAGGACTTTGGAGGTATAGGCTTTGAATGTATAAGTGAAATGAAAGGTAGATTACAGGACAATATAATTAAATTATCTTATTGCCAGAAATTTGGAAGAATAAACCAGTATTCCTTGATAGGTTAAAACAATGCTCTGTTACTTTGAAGTATAGAAGCAGTGTTAAATGATAACAGGTGGGAAACATTTAAACTAATGACATCCATTCAGGAGACTGAGTTATCAAATGACAAGCAGTAGATTAAGTTATCATTAACTCATGTTGCACACTTATTTGTAAAGCCCTCTTTTAATGTAATAATGTACCCCAAACTCTGAATTGAGACATATTCATATGGAATATTTTGTTCAAATTCAATGTGATATGTCAATTCCAAAATAGGTCAATAAGAGTCAACATGTGAATCTATAAGTTTCTCTTGTCACAAGACCAACAGTGTTCCACACAGAAGCACCAGAGGAAAAGAATCCTACTGAGCTTTGAACCCTGTGTATTTATCATAAAGTAACAAAAAGCACTTCCCTTTGAAAATCACTGAGACTATAAAGAAGGAAAAAAAAAAAAAAGAAAATCACTGAGGCTAAGAAATTTTTTGTTGACACCATATAATGTAGCTCATACAGATACATAAGGAAGTTAGCATAACATGGACAAGAGATCATGCTGAAGCTGGGCTTATTTTTAATGAATAAGTCTTAATGCAAAATCCACACACATGAAAGAACTGAGTTGCTATAATATAAGCCATGTACAAAAGTCTAAAAGAGTTACTATCTGGATTTCTATTAAAAAAATGTTTGCCACCTTTTATATGAGATGACCATTAAGATTTTTTTCAACTTCAATGGTTTTCTTTCCTTTATTATGCAAATTTTATTATATAATATGTCCCAGGCAGAACTCTAAGACTGGAAGACAAAGGATTTAAAACACTGTCTTTTGTTCCTTGGGAACTAATCTTCAGTAAGAAAATAGTCAGTGATGAATAAACAACAATACTAAAGAATTTATGCGACAAAATAGATTTGGAGAAGACAAGATTTTAAATGACTATGTCAATTATGTAAAAATTGACAATATAAAAAATTAACAAAGATCAAAAGGTCAATATATCTTAATAAAGTTTTATAGTTTCAAAATGAAAATATTCTTGGAGCCAAAAGAAGAAATTCATTCAAATTAAATAAAAGCTTATTTACAGAATTCATACAAAGAAACAAACATGATACACAAAAGCATGATAATGTTTTACCTTTGTTTCATGAATGTCTACAAAATCTGCTTTTACTCATTTCGTCTTTGCAAGAGAACCTGGGAGACTGTCTACCTCTGTGCTCTTCAAGTTATTTTCTCTTCAGATTTACCTCCAGACTTTATTAATTAAATGACCTTTGATATCTAAGAGGCTTAGGTCCCTTGATCATCACTTCCCTCATCAAAGTTTCCTTTGGATAGCTGACATGAAAATGGAAAGAAGTGTTTCACACTTTGGCTGAATATGTTGGCCAAAAGACCAATAGCACTTAGGAGTCAAATTGGTTATATGTAAATTTTGCATGAATGAGGCTAAAAATGAAGGTAAATAGGTAACATTTTTGAAGTTATAAAATATGTATTATTAAATGATAGATTGAATGTGTATTCACAATCTTGTCATTGCCATGCTTGTTGTTATTTTCTAGAGGTTACATGCAGCCTCAGATTAAAATGACCCTTTGCAAGAAGCTAAAATAATAACTTGCACTTATCTCAAAATCTACCAGGAACACTTATTGCATTATATTATGAATGCTTATGTTCATGTTCTTATTCTGAAAGAGTCCCTGAAAATAAGAAGCATTTGTCTTGATCATTTCCTTGGCACCTAGCCCATTACTTGGTATCAAGGAAATGTGTTGGAATGAAGGTACATTTAGAAAGGGTATGTTTCACAGAAGACCATGGTTCTCTCTCCTATGAGGAGCATAGCCCATCACTCTAGCTTCAGCTCTCATGAGCTGAACTATATAGTCATCCTCAGAATTGTAACTTGAGACCTGATTCTAATTTGACTTCATCTCAGTAGTTATAAATGAAAGTATTCAGGAAGGGCTGTATTTAAAAGAACTACACAGGCTGAAAACATCCTCAGAAAACAATAGCACTAAAAGACCACTCATTTCAGCACATATTTTGTTTTAGATCCATTTCCAAAAATTATGGTTCTTGAGAATAATTGTAATTTTTATTTCTTTTCTTTCTTTCCAACTTAACAAGCACAGTGCTTGATGATAGAAGATGTGGAAAAATGCAAAGCCTCAATTTTACCCCTACACCGTCCTTTGACTGCTTTATAAAGCTAAGTGCTATATTAGATGCCAAAAGTGTGGCACATGAATGAGACATGGTGTATAACTCGAGAGGCTCATGGTGGAAGTTTGAATATAAGTCATCCATGTATAATGACAAGAATTATTATCACACACACACACACACACACACACACACACACACACACACGAGTTTCAGTTAAATACAAAAGGAGAGCTCCTTCTTTTGAAAGAGTGTAGATTGTAAAGGTTATCTAGGACTGAAGTGAACCCACGTGAGATGCATACTCCAGAATTTGCTACTGTGAGTTCTCTGGGGTCACAGATTTGCATATGTATCCAAGTTTAATACAACTGAGAAAGTCTGTTTAGTTAACCCTTCTCTTGAAACTCATACTTCATTTTAGCACAGTTTAGGCAATGAGACACCCCACAGTAGAATAAAGTGGTTTATGACACTTTACCCAATAATTCCACATCAGTAAACTGTTGTTAAATAACTCAGTGGTGATAATAAGTTCAAAATTCTGGTAGCTTATGGACACTAAGGTCCATTTCTAGTTCATGCTTCATGTTGATCAAACTTTGGCTACTCTCTAGATAACTTCCTTTTAAATTTATGCTGTAAACACAGGATGACTCAGAAGTAAAATATTTTCATAGCAATAGAAAAGGAGCAAGAATGAAGTGAAGTATCCTCATGGATGTGGCATAAATCACATGATGTTGTACTCTATTGCCCAAAGCAAATTACACAGTTAAAGTCAATATCCTTGGAAGGGTAATGCATCCTCCCCATTATACAGCACTTCCAAGCATATGATGAACTAAAAAGTATAGATTTCTCTAAAAAGAGAGAAGAAATATGTAAATTCCAAAATCTATTACAAAACACATTAGTTTTCATAACAAATCTTTAATTGCCTAATTACCATGTGATCTACTAATTTCACTTTCACATGTATAGGAAAAACACTATAGACAAGCACTCAAAGAAAAAACTCAGTTTTGAATATTCATCGCAATTCTATGCACTAAAATCAAAAGGGAAATATGAATTGATGAATAATTATAGTATGGTACAGATTCTTGCAATAAGATACTAATGCAGCTATTAAAAAGAAGACTTAATAGTTACCATAATATTGTTGAATTAGAAACATGTAATGTGAAAGAAACTTGACTGGAACTTAAATATTTTTCAAGTCTACTTATTTGAAATATTCAGATTAGGAGAATCTAAAATAAAAAGCATCTTTTAGGGTTAGAGAAGGAATAAGATGAAGAATGACTTCTTGGCAGAAATACAAATTATGTTTGAGACATAAAACCTTTATGCAATCTGTTTTAATCATTGTCTAGTATTATGAGTATATTTAATCATACATCTTAGGTTACACATCCTAAAAATGACTACAATGTTAAATTTTATGATTTTTTTTTTAATTTTACCACAGTTAAAAGATACATAATTCAAAGAAAATTAACTGCAGTTTCAACTAATTTAAAATATTAACATTTATTGACCATCTTACTATGTGCTAAATGCTAAGCAGCTCAAAGATGAACAATAAGCAACTAAATTTGGTGCAGGAAAGCTGACTCATCCACTATGAGCAATTGCTATTCTTCCAGACCACCCGAGTTTTGTTCTCAGGACCCACATTTAGCCCCCAACTATTTGTACTATCAGAGGATCCAATGTCCTGTACTGAACCACTTGAGTGTCTGCATATGCCTGGCTTGTGCTTGACAAAATAGTGTCTTGAGATATCAATGGCAATTAAGTGGCAACTGTGCAATTGCACAGATAAGAGAAGATATGCTGTGTCTGAAATATATCAAACGTATATCAAGTCTCTGCAGGAGACTTATTTACAGGGTAAGTTGTTGGAATAAACAAGGATTGACTTAATCATTTAAAAAAATAAACAAGTATTGCATCTATGTGCAGTCAATAAACAACCCACTGGGGGTGAGTTTTTAAGAATTTGTCCATTCTGATGTTTTATTTCTGCCCAATTAATAACACAAGCATTCTAATGAGACATGGTTGTTAAGTCAAACAAATTTTATCTATAAGGGTTTCAGTGCTATATCTTTGACCACAGGTTTATTTGAACAAAACAGTCCCATGTGATCATAGCACACATATGTCATTCCCTAACACTACTTCTGCCAGCATTACACCAATCAAGTATGTGTGAACTTGGTCAGAATTCTTATCTCCTCCTTGCCTGAGTCTGAGTCAAGAATTCCTTACAGATTCCAGTATGACTTTCTGAAATTCCACATTTCAAGAACATCCCGGGGTTATATGACCACCCACTTTGAAGACATTGTTCTTTTCTGTTCATAGATTGCTTTGAGAATAACTAAAGAAATCAGTTACACCTATTCACATGAAGATTGGCCCATCACTTTTGAACAATCATAGACACTCTACATAAAGGAACATAATTTTCAATGTTTATAACACAGGAATAGAAAAAAACATAAAAAATTGCTTTGTATACATTGTGGTTTTTATTTCTGCATCTTAGGCTGGAATTATAAAATTTCAGAATAAAGGCTTTAGGTAGACCTGGGCTCAACTTCCTGCTCTGCCACATGGAAAGTTATTAAACTTCTGTGTATTTTCATTTGCAATTAAGAAAAAATTGTATTGAAGCTCATATGAGATATTGATAAAAAGAAATTATCAATACCTGGTATATAATAATTATCCAATATGATAGCTTTGATTGACACAGTTTCATCTTATTTTGGTTGGTAGGTGTATATTTTCTAATTAGATGCAGAAAAATCCTGTGAAGTGCATGCAATTTCATTCGCATCTTACAGATTAAAATACATAGAAGTTGAAACTTTGAATTAACCAGTCCAATGTCTCCCAATCTTCAACTCTTGTCTACTGAGCCTCTCGATTTAATTTTCTTTTTGATTGATGTCTTCAATCTGCATCTTGACAATAGCCCTTCTTCTTCTGACAAGTGAGAAAGCAGGGTGTTCCTTGGTGTATAATGGAAAATCAACATTTGGATTCATGCAGCTTGGTGGTAGTCAGTACACCCATCTGTCACAGGGCTCTGCTATTGAATATGCCTCATGATCCCAGAAAGAGAGAAACATGAACACCTGTCAGTGTCTCTCATGCCTCTGCTAATGAGACAAGAGTAATCCTGACCAGGATTCACCCCTCGTGACCTTGGGATGTATGTCAATGAAGACTCACCCAAAAATTATTTACTAGAGCAGCCACAGGGAACAAGCAATTGATATACTTCCCTGAAATCATAAGAGTATATGGTGTGATATGATTTGGGAGAAAAGGGGCTTTATGAAATAAAGGGCTGCTCACATCTTACCATCTCCTCCTCCTAAACCATGGCTTTTATGTAATTATATTACCTTTGAAGCCATGATAGAGTGCTCTGGTTATTCAGCATTCCACAAGAAAAATAGAGTAAATTTAGAACCCAGGGGATTATGAACATGTGGTTGTTTGAGTCAAAATGACCCCCATAGGTTCATATGTTTGAATTCTTGCTCCCCCACTGATAAACTTGTTTAGAAGGATTAAAAGATACAACTTTATTGGAGGAGGTGTGTCACTGAGGGTGGCTTTGAAGATCCAAAAGACTCATGCCATTTTCTGTATTTGTTTTTGGCTCCTATTTTGGGATAGGTGCTCTTAGCTGTTTCAGTCACAATGCCTTTGTTCTACCATTATAGACTCTTTCAGAAAACAGAGGAACACCTGACTCAGTCTTGATGTTGGGCTGAGGAAAGCGGATCTGCCTGGAGTAGATGCTGAACTAAGCCTTATTGAGACCTTGGGACCTTCTGCCCCTGCTGGGGAGGAGATAAAGTGATGGGGAAATGAGTGGGTGATGGGGAGCGGTTGGAGGGGAAGGGAGTCTGAACAAGGGGGTACATGGATAAAAAATATGACTTTATTCATAAAAATAAAAAATATAAAAAAGAATTGAAATCAAAAGATATGCTACTTTGAAAAAGAGGTTTTTTTTTTTTATTTATTTCTACAGAAAATGAGAGGCTGTAGATTTATTCTGGATTAAAGAAAATAAGGTTAGATAAAGGAAGACCCCCTGAAAATTCCCTGATGGGAAGAGCTTCCAGGCTGCTTACTAAGAAATTCAGCCTCAGGATCATCATAAAATTGCCAGTACCTCCAATCAGCAGGAAGCAGTATGGAAAGCTACACTCAAATTTTCAAAATATTGTTTTTTTCTTCTTTATTTATTTTGAATTTATCAAAAAACAGTAAAATGAATTTAAAGTGCTGAAAAGTTAACAATAACTATAAAGAGGATAAGAATCATAAGCATGACTTATCAAGGGTGATAATGCAAATAAGATTGCTACAGTGGTTGTGGTTTGCAGCTTGGACATTCTTATCTTTTGGTTTAGGGTCCACTGATGGGTGCATATATCTCCTGCTTATCTGTGATACCTCACTCAGGAGGGTATTCTTCAAATCCAATTGATTTTTAATAAAGATTTATTTATTTTTTATGTGAAAAAAAAGAAAACAAAAGCCCATTTCAAAACTTGCCTTTAGAAGTTGTTTTGGTGATGGTATCTTATCAAAGCAATAGAAAAGTAAGTAAGACAGAAGCTGGTGAAGAGAATAGGATATTGTTTTCTCAGCACTGACCATGCCACTTTTGGAGAATTGTGGAAGACTTTGTCTTTAGACCAGAGTATTAATGGACCATCTTATCAGGAGCTTGGAAGAGGACAGAACTGAGAAAATGAAGCCCAGCTCAAGCAATTTCAGTTGGGAACAATATTACCAACTGGGCTAGAGCCCCTTCTTGTAATATTTTGGTAAAGAATGTTGTAGTTTTCTATCCTTGTCCCCCAAATTTGCCTGAGGCTAAGGTGAAAAGCACTAAACTAATTTATTTACTTCTTACAGTTTGATGTTTTTAATTTCTCCATTTCTACATTAAAAGAATAATACTTAGTGACAAGGTAGTGGTGCAGATACCTAGCCTAACACACAGAAACACAATGTCTATGAAGAACCAACAGCACAAAAACTAAATTCTGATTTTAAAATATTTCTTCTTATAACTTTGTCTCTATTTCTAACAAGATGGCTTGTGAAAAGATTATAGCAGTGCATTTTTACTATTTTCTGTAACAGACTATGTATTGTGGACCCTTAGACTAACTTATAAATATTTATTCACCATATTTCTAATGAGTATTTGGTATTAGTCAAGCAAATACACTATAGAGGAGATAAAGATAAGTAAAAACACAGCACAGATCACATGCAATCATGGAAAGTATATGAAGAATAGAGGTTCAAAGGCTGCCTTTTCCTCTCTCTCGTCACTTACTATACCAAGGGTAGAAATGATGATGTAGTTCATTTTTTCTTCAGTCCAAGCTTTTTCTTAAAATAATTTTTTTATATAGGACTATGACAAAGTCCCAATTTTCAAAATAAGAGGCAAATGAAGCAAGATGACTTTTTCTGAGGAAGCATCAGAATTTGGCAGTGTGACAGTGCAGGAGGAAAGGAGAATACTTTAAGAATACTGTTTACTAGAAAAGTCTCTGTGTGTGAAAGAACATAAGGCAGTCCTAAATGTGGAAATATTTAAATGGGGTGCAGTGGGAGGAAGGATTAAAAAATAAGTTATGAAATGGTTACATAAAACTTACTGTTGTATAAACTCTTCAAAATGTATAAGTGAACAGCAAACAAAATTTGAACAAAAGTACCATACAAGGTTGATAATGCAGCTTTGAAAGTCAGAATTTAAAATGACAATCCCAATACCAGGTCTAAGACACATTTCCACAAATTGTTAGCCAGGGCATTGCACTTGTTTGAGGTTGTCCATCAGAACTGGATGATAGGACCCTATTTCTGAACACCACATACATACATACATACATACATACATACATACATACATACATACATACATACACACACACAGAGATACATATATACAAAGTATGCTATCCATGCAGAGCAGTACAGTGCTGGCATCCCAAACGTCATCAGCAAAAGGTCATTTGACTAGAGAGAATTCATTATAATGTAGCAGAAAACAAAACAATTATGGATTAATTGGCCTGTTCATTTATTAATTCACCCAAATCATGTTTTTTGAGCAATATTTTTAAAGACTCCATAGATTGTCCTAGGGTGATGAGAGGGAGAGAGAGAGATGGTTTTTACACATTAGCAATGCAATGCTTTAATCAGGAGTCATATTAGTAACAGATTGATTATGACAAAATTTCCCAAGAAGCATTAAAAGACTTGAAAGGGGAAGCAGCAACATTTGGTTCAGCATTGAGAAGACCACAGTGGCTGCTGCAATGGGCTGGGTCATCAAGTGTAATCAGAAGCTAGAAGGGTTGCCAGGCAATCATCATAATGATTCAGCCTCACATACTGTGACCTTCACCCTCCTCCCATCCATCTTCCTCTATTACAAATGGAAGAAGCTAATAACTGCACTCCCTTTTCACTGGAATTTAAAATAGAATATGCCATTGGTTCTAAGATACCATTCATCATAAGACATGCCATTGTTTTATGTAAACGATGCAAACAATACCTGGCCAATTAAATTGACAAATCATCATTATAAGCAGTAATCCAATTGCAAAGATAATGTCATCTGGAATCATGCAACAGAATCCTATGAAGAATAATCAAGATATCGAACAAAATTTTGTCCATTCCACATCTATGAATTCACCATAAGAATCCATTTTCTCCTTTTCTCCAATTCAGAGTAGACAGGATCATCTGTCTATGTTAGATGATTCCAGCTATACACAAAATGCCAGTTACTCTTGAATGCTCAACTTTGATCGTGCAATCACTTCCTCATGCTTAGAGCATCAATCTTCTCCAACTACAGAATAATCCCCTTAGTCAAATAAAGGTTTTGTTGATTCTGCATTAAAGACAGATTTAAAAAAAATCACTTGACACCGCACTCTAGGATACTGCAGTGCTAAATGCAATATTTCTGTGTAAGTAAGTATTGCTCCTCAAGATCTCATATACTTCAATGTTGATCAGTTCAATATTAACTTTTCAGGTCTTCTCAGTTTTATATCACCATCATTTCACAATTTCAACACTGTGGGTTTCTAAAAATAATTATTTACGGTATATGTATGTGTGTGCATGTGTTTTCAGGCATGTTTGACCATGGAGGCACATATGGAGCTCTCAGTTTGGAGTTAGAATGTATTCTTTAATCCCATCTTATATTTTAAGAAAATGACCACTTAATTAACTAGGAATTTAAGATTTTGGCTAGAAAGGTTGGCCGGTATGTTTTGGGTAATTGCTTGTGTATTTTCCTACATAGCTCAGGACCTCAACCTTGTACAATTACCTACTGAAGCATTTGACAAAACATTTCTTTGCTTTGTAATACTAGAAGCTTCAATTTCTGCTTTCCTGAATAGCTGCTACTTAGTCTTGTCTCTTTTCTCTCTCCCACCCTTTCTCTCTGTCTCTCTCTCATGTGTGTGCGCCTCTCCCCTCTCTCATGTACGTGTGTGTGTGTGTGTGTGTGTGTGTGTGTGTGTGTGTGTGTATGTGTGTAAATGTCTGAGTGTTTGCACATGGAGTACACAACAGAAATTGATTTAGAGGTAGTCACCAGTTTGATTGTTTCTTCCCAGACAGGGTTTCTAGAAAGCCTGGAATTTGTCTAATACACTACGTCAACTGGCCAAGTGAACCTCAGGTTTCCTCTTGTGCTCATGTTCTCAGCATTGAAATTACAAGCATGTGTGACATTATATCAATCATTTTCCCTTTTATATAGATTCTGGAGATTGATTTCAGATACTTGTGCTTATAAATCAAGATTTTCTTCCCCAAAATAATTTCATCCAGCCCATGCCTTTCCTTGCATTGTTGCTTCTATTATTGTTCCTTCTACTATTCTTTCTCCTTCTTTATCATATCATATATACCATCCCAACATGTTGATGTTAAATTTTCTATGGCTAAGTCATTGTATTTTTAAAAATTTTTTATAGTCACTGTCTCTCACAATGTAACCTGTTGTGATATGTTAAAAAAAAAAAAGAGGTGTCACACATCATTAGGCCCGGCACTTGGGAGGCAGAGGCAGGAGGATCTCTGTGAGTTCGTGGCCAGCCTGGTCTACAAAGCATGTTCCAGGACAGCAAGGACTGTTACACAGAAAACCCTGTCTCAACAAACAAATCAAAACAAAAAACCAAAAAGTTGGAGAGATAGCTTTGTCCTCTGATATCCCAGGCTGATTTAATTAAATATATAACGTATCACTACAATAACCTTGTCCACTTTCAACCTTTAGACATTGATATTTTAGCTTTCTTCTCCAACATTCTAAATACCACTGTCTACATATTTAATGAATACATCAACTTTCATTTCGAATTGAATTCCTCACAATACATTACAAAATATACCTGCTACAGACTTGTCATATCCAACCTGTGGCAGCAGCACCGCAAGTTCTTGTTCTGAACTTGCAAGCCACTGTTTATTCTTTTTCTTCTTTTACAAGCTATTTCTAGCACATTTCCAAATATTGCCAACATTCTTTTTTTAAAAATCCATAAATCCTCTAACTACTCTTAATCCTAATTGTAACTATCATAGACACAATCTTTTCATTCATTAATAAATGTATTAGCCAACCAAAGAGTGTCCATGTACATGCATTCATCATGAACAGTCATTTCTAATGAATAGTCATAGTGATCCACTTAAATTACAAACCAGGTGAGGATTTTTTTGCCTAAATTTTCAATGGCTTCTCGGTTTACTCAGATATGCATTTTTTCCTAGAGTCTACATTCTATGAAAAGTGTTCCTATGTGTTCTCTGAATGTGAAGAAAAAACATGCTTTGTTCATGTGCCTTTGTTTGTTTGTTTGTTTCTCTTCTATCTACACACTGAAGTAAGCTACAAAATGACACAGCTCAGTCACAATTTTCTGTTCACTTCTTGAAACTGAATTTGCCACATATTGAATGCTCAATTAAAACTGCTACATGAACACTTTCATTTCTGAACAGATAAAATTCAACACCATCCATAGCTTTCAGAAAAAAAAAATCATCTGCACCCTTTTCTACATTATTGAGCTACTAAAACAGTGTTTTTATTTTTATATTTCAGCAGATGGAAACTACATTAAATTACATCACCATGTTGGCCAAACATGTGATAGGCTTCTTGAGGAGAGAATCACAAAATAAGAATGTATCATTATAACATTATTGTTATTAGTGGCAGTTTGTTTGTTGCTGCGATGACTACTAATAGCCTCTGATTTTTCTATCATTTTTTCATTCATTTATAATCTCTGGGTTCAACCCTCTTCAATTTCTTTTTTATTCCAGTCTGTTATTATTCTGTTTTAGTGAATATTTTATGTTGCACCACATGGTGCGAAAGGTCATTAAAGTGTCCATTTCATTTTCAGTCTTCCCAAGTCAACTCCTCCAGTATCTCCCATCTCAACCTTGTTCATAAAAATGAGGAGAAAGAGGAATATATAATTTATTTTTAGGAGGTGCCCTTAGGTCAGGAGGTCTAAGTAAAAATTTCAACTCAATTCCATATAGAGCAGGCTCTAGGAAACTCAGTTTTCCACCTGCGAAATAAGAATATTATTTCTACCTTCTTCATGAGAACCATCTGAGGACTAAAAGCTCCCAATAAAAACATAAATTAAAATATTAATTCAAAATAAATATCAAGAAGCAAACATGATTTTTAACAAAAATACACTGGTGCAGTCCCTGAATCACTGAATACAGAATATACGGTGACTATTTTTAGTACTGTTTCCTATATTTTCAGTCCATATGATCTGACTGGGCTGAAAGCTCCTCTGTTCAGCCTCTCTATTTTATACTTCTCTTTGTAAAAGTGACAGGATGGAGTGAACTATTAGATAAATGTTGAATAAATGCATAATGCATATATAGAAATGCATACATATAAATGATGTGTGCTTCACTCAGTGAATTTTCAAAACAAACACACTCAGGCACAACTAGTAATTCCAAGAACTCCATGACTAGACCTCCAGGAACAGGGGTCCTTCTCTTTTCATCATTGCCCTCTCTCATGGGTGTTTAAGACTATGCATTTTTACATTTTTGGACCATTAGAAGAACAGAATTATATTTCATGCATACATTTTGTGTAGGGCTTCTTTTTCTTTCAGGGTTAGGTTTGTGAGACATTCCCTTACTGCTGCAAGAAACAGTCACATGTCACTTCTCATTGCTGTATGAAGACTTGTGATATGAATGTATTTATTTTTTTGTGGATTGACATACATTTTAATGAGCTCCATTTTCTTTCTTTTTTTCTTTTTTGCTAATTTGGATGAATTTGCTAAGAACATTGAAGAATTTCCGTGAACACATTTCCTTTGGCATATCTCTGAGAGTTAAAATTTCTGGGTCACAGCTAAAAGATATATGCCATTTTCAATACAAATCATCAAGTGTTTTTCAAAAATGGTTGTAACTCATTTATATTTCCCCTGGCAATGTGTGTAAGCACCCATGCCTTCAGTTCTCATTTCTTGATATGGTCAGTCTTTTTCATTTGTGGCATGGAGTACTATGCACTAATATTAGATGGTGATTTTCGTGTATATTTCACTGGTAAATTGAGTATCTTTTCAGATGCTTATTATCTAGAGATTCCTGTCTGTGAAATACTTGCATCTGTGATTTATCCATTTTCTTTTCTTGACAGGCTAAATTTTTTATTCTAATATCATATACAAATTCTTCATACAACTTATTTAATAACCTTTTTTCATGTGCTGTGTGACTAACATTTACATTCCAAAAAGAGTATATTTACAAGGTTAGAAAGTGTGACTTCTTTGTTCATAATAATAATAATAATAAAAGGAAAAAATAAAAAAGTATATTTAATAAAAAGTTTTAACATAAATATGTTCAACTTTCACTTTCACTCTTCATTTTCTACTGAGCTTTTCTAGACCACTGGATAACAAATTACTCAAATTTCACAAGATAGTCTTCTGCCTTATAAAAAGATCCTTTAATTTCCTTCAAAATCTTTTGCTATGATTCCTTCCCCTGAACAGAAGAAATAAACAACCTTTCTTCCCTAAATCCCCATATTATATATCACTTTTACTCTTCTTAATACAGTACATGTTATCTTGACTCATAGATGTTTTTCTGTCCATCTTTTCTATAGCATCCCCAAATGCCATTGACTCAATTATCTAAATGCTCCAGTGTCTTTTTATTGAATCTGGATCATAATGGCTCCTAAGTATCTCTAGAATTGATCTATTTCTCCACCTCATTTTCTGAGCTTAATGGCCCCAACTGTCACAAGTCTCTTCTCCCTTGCTCTGTCTATACAGAAAAATAATGACCTTCCAAAATATAGTTTGTTTTATGCAATATGACTTTAAATACTTTTTCAGGATATCAACTTCTCTTAAGTTTATATTCTGCTCATTAGTGTACAGCAGACACTACATAGATTTCCACCACTGAGACTTGAGTTTTAATCTCATAATACTTTTAATATTTTGAATGCTACTTTATAAAGATTTCTCTGTTGGCATCAGCATCTACGCCCCTTCCTTCTCACTTATTCTTTAGGTCTCATGCTGTGCATATTTCTCACAGGAATAACTCTCCACAAGAATCCCATAATCTGATATCATGTAACAGCCACCATAATCGTCTCTGTTGAAATCTATTACATTTATTGCTGCTGTTTTCTGTTTGAAAAATACATGTTTCATTGAAGTAGAACCCATGTCCCTCTAGATCTTCATTTTATAATTTTGCTTATCTTATTACTAAAATGAATTTTAAATAATGTATATATGTACATATGTGTATACATATATAATTACAATAAGTCCATAGATCATATTATATAAACACATCATATTTAAGCATAGAACATATGTAGAGATAGATATGTATACAGAAGCTGTGGATAAATATAGAATCAGATACATTGACTTGAGCACAGTGTTCCAACATGTAGTCTAATTTTGAGCCATATTTTCAGTAAAAGATTCATCATTTTTATGTAAGTCAACGGCAGCTTTTACAAAAAACTTACTTAAAACACTTGTCAAAATTGCCCAACTCAACTCAATAATGGTTAAACAATATGTACAGAATCTCGACAAACTTTCTTCTTGTAACACTTCACCAAAAATTGGAAAAGAGTGTAAACAGGGTTTAATAGTGTCAGCCCAATAATGGTTATGGTCTTAAAGGTCATGTCTGGAAATATCTTTCTCCACACAGGTCTTATTGGCCACTGATGATTAGTAACACTACAAAAAGTGTGTGTATGTACGTGTGTGTGTATTTATTTAAAACTACAGATAATAAGCTAGTAAGAGAAGAAATAACAAAGAATCGCACATTCTATAAAAATATTGTCCTTTTTTGAAGCTTAAACATCTTCCAAACACGCTAAAAATCAAATCAATAAGAAAAATACAGTTGATAAGATATGAGTCTTTAAAATATATGAGATCAGGCATTTATAAATAATACTGTTCAGACATTGTTATCTAAATAATCAGATAAGCCTCATATTTTCAAATTTTATCTGAAAACTAATTAATAATTGTGAGTTTAAAGTTCTGTATATGTTAAAATTATTGTGTATCACATCACAGCTGTCTGATTGTCATATTTCAAATTTTCATTGTTTGCTGCCCCTTTTCCCTTGTTACATCATTCTTCCTGGTCCTCTCTGGAAGAGGCCCACTGCCCCCTTTACTGCAGACCCTTTTGCATCAGTTTCCTACCTTGAAGGTGCAGTTTACTTTCTGTACTTTGCAGAAGAACAGAACTCACAGAGTCCAGATTGTCATAGCTGTTACATCCCAGGGGCCCAGTGCGTGTCTCTGTGACCTACAGTGGACATTAAGTAAGGAAATTGTAAGATATCAGTCATTGTCCATAGCAGATCCTAAAGAGTGATTCCACACCTGAGATATTTCTAGAATGCTTGGCCTGTTCCTGGAACTCTGTGTGGCTCTTGCTAAGTAGACTGGATAGGAAGCATGATCTAACACACAGACAGAATCTATAATGTCCTCTTTGTATCACCAACTCTCATTTCACAAGGTCACACTAAGAGTTTTATGAACAAAGAATTAAAGCACAATGATAACAATTATAAAGCTCAAGTTTCAGCATTAGGAAAACTATCATTAGTTCCAAGGTGGGCTACTTATTTGCTATGTGGCATAAGGAAGCCACTTCACTCCTCTGAGTGTCAGCAAGCTCAAACTACCAATGTCTTCCAGGTAGTCTGTGTGACATGTGTGAATACTCTAAATGCCTGAAATAGGGAGTGTTCAAAAATGGCTGGCTGATTACAAAAATGCCTCTATAAATTACAATGAGTACATTGGCACCCTTATCTGGCAAGAACAATACAATTGTCTCCATTTTTCAAAAGAAGGTTCAGCAATAACTATAATCAGTACTGTTGTGAAATTTAAAAAATCATCTAAATTCTATTGTATATTTGTGACTTTGTTTTCCAAGACTCAAGGCGGTGACAACAAGGAATTCCTATTTAAAATAACCTTGGAATTAAGGGTTTAGTATATAAAGGCTTCTTTATTTCTTGTAATTCTTTGGGGCTGTGCTAAAGGTTATGTTCAAGTGTAAAGTGATAGCCTCCATTGAAGAGAATATCCACTTTTGAGAAAGCCAATACATAACTCCTCGGTCATTTTCCACCTGTGTAATTTCAAGCCGGCATCTTTCTCTTCCTCAGCTTACAGTTCCCTTTCTGTGTAAAGATAGCAAGCCTCTTACATAAAGAGGTAAGAAGATTATTTGTGAAAAAGTAAAATTATTGTTGTTAGTATGTATGTGCACCTGTATACTTGTGCATATTTTGTGAGTGGGACCATATACATCACAGAATGAATACAATGACCAGAGGGCCACTTCATGGAGTTTGTTCTCTCCTCTCAACCTTATCTGAGTACTGGCAGTGGAACCTAGGTCACCAGTAATCACCTGTACTAGCTGAACCATGTTGTCTGGCCAAGGGGTCATAGTTTTTATGTACTTGGTATTTAGGAAGTATTTAATCAATTAATGATGATTGTACTTTTAGAACAAAGAATCCTTTTGTGCCAAATAATAGCATACCTCTTATTGAGCAGTTGACATCGCTAAATTATTTTACTATAGTTTCCCTATCTGGGTCAGAGACTGGCTTTCAAAAAATCTGAGAGGGAAGTAAGTTGTAGTGTGTTGAGTCCTGAATCAGTAGCAAGAAAAGGCAAAAATCCCTTCCAGGGCCAAATTGAGTTTAGAGTTAGCCAGGGCTAGTGTAAAACTGGCTCACTGAGAGGCTTCTGTATCATTTGTCTGAGAAATCCCTCCTCAAGAGGCAGCTTCACATTCCAGGATGCACAGAAAAGAATCATTTTCTGACAGCCCTTCAAGATCTCAATTTTTCACCCCATCCAGGGGCAGGGAAACATTTGGTAATAATGAAAACAGGGCCTTTGCTGCTCCCTGACTCTGATGTCTTCATAAAGATCTCTCTCACAATGCCAAGCTTAACAGAATAATTCCCCCAATTCTCAGAAAAATGGTCATTTGTTTGTCATTCTGATTCTTTTTTCCCCTTACTATCCTTCCTCCCTTCCTCCCTAGTCACACCCTCCTGTCCTAAAAAGTTTTTCTTCTAGTAATCAATTTCTGATTCAAGCTGCCAGAGTCTAACTTGACCTTTCCCTCTGTCCCTTTTCCCTAGAGATGTCTGAGGGATTCTTAATATTAGGCAAGATCTACATTTTATTCACAAGTTAGAGTAAAGACTCAGAAGCAAATTGCAGGCATAATCTAGTTTAAGAAAATTTAGGACAGGAAAAAATTTCTCTGACAAATTAATCTTTTATTTCAAGAATGTCCTCCCACACTTTCTTTATAGAGGTCACCTCTAAACTCACTGTACTGGAAATGAATCCTAAATTTCCTGGACTTTAAGCCATTGAATTGAGAATTCAACACTTCTATATCCATCATGTCTGCTTGACTTTGCATTAGTTAAAATTAAATCTACTTACAAATGTACTTCCTAGACATAGTCAAGTGTTTGATAATCACATATGACTAAAGGCCACTTCCTGGCCAGCACAGATGGAGATACTTCCAGTATCTCACATATTGGAACATTATACTGAGGGATGTTGGCACAGAAAAGCATAGTTCAATGAAGAGTGTGCCTGAGTGTTTACTTGTATAAATAAAGATTAATAAGAGTCTAGCCATATATACTTGTATAGCATTGTCCATGGATGTTCTTATATGATTGCATCAGACCTGAGAAGTGGTAACTAAAAGCCTGAAAACTTTAAATAATTATTTCTGGCACTTTGTAGAACATGTTTTCTGATTCCCAGGCTAAAGCATTGCATTTTAGCTCCTATTAGGATATTGCTAAGATGAATACTTCTGAGCAAAAGACTTAAAACTGTGGACCTCTGCTTTATAGTCTAGAAAGTATGGGATGAGAATGAATACAAAATATAAACATTGTACAATTTATCACTAAGTTTGCACTAATCTTATTCTTATAAGCTCTGTGACAAGGGTGGAAAGTATATACTCATATCCCTAGTCTTTTCAATTGGGGACAATGAGTGAAGAACCCCCCCCCCACACACACTCTCTCTCTCTCTCTCACAAAGGAAAAAAGAAAAAAGAAAACTAGCTATTTACCAGAAATGAATACATCTATGAATAATGCTGCAATAGCCATAGTCACAATGATTTAAAAAGTCAATACACAGAGCCATCTAAATAAAAATACTCATTTTGACAGAAATCATTTTGCAATATCCATCAGAGTGGGGAAAAATGAGGTACATCTACAGATGGAAAGCAAATAATTGTTTATTATATGCTCTCAGAATGTCTATATCTTGGTTCTGTGGATTTGGAATCTGAGTGCATCCTCAGGCTATCTACCTTGATTGCTCCAGTTGATATCTGGATCTCATGGAGCCTTCTCATGGTGCCATCACGGTCGACAAAGTAGGATGAGGCAAGCTGGTGCAAAGCTTCAACACTTTGAGTGGCATTCCCTGACTTTCGGTCAAGGCGACTTTTATCCATATACATGGTCAAAGCCTCCTCTCCTGAATGGGAAAGAGAATAAAGAAAGAAAATTTGCTCTAGTTTCAGTATGGGAGGAGTTCCACAGTTTAGATGCTGAAAACAAGCTTAATCTCCAACCATCCTGTCCAAATAACCTTCTAACTATAAAATCAAAAACACAGTGAAAAAATCAAATTCAGAGTTTGATATAGATACCATTAGAGCAATGGTCATTGAAGAAGGTTCAACCACCAGAGTTCATCACCAAATAAACCTGTACATACATCTCAAGAGCATTGTCTTATCTCATAAAGTCTATTGTTTCTAGGAAATGTCATGATAGATTTGGTATACATATGCTTTCCTTGTTTCTTATTGTTTTTCAGTTCCATTTCCTCAACAAAATTTGATTCTTCATTTTTCTCTTCTCTTTTCTAATCATTTCTTTGCATCCATATTTTATTTCTTTAATAACCACACATTTTTATTCAGACAAATGACAATTTATAGATATGTAAAGATAAGTAGGTATGGAAAATGAGAGTGAATAGATAGCAAAATTCTTGGGTAGTTGTGAAGAGATAATTGACAAATACTTCTTAGATGATTGGTAAATGAGTAGAGAAGTTACAGTATGGAAAAAATACACTATACAGAGATATGACTTGTATAAATTTATAGATTTTCATCCACTAGTTTTCCTAGAAATTCATGGGTTGATTCATAACACTAGCAAACTATAATGTATTGGATGTGCCTAACTAGTTATTTCAGTGGAAGATCATAGAGGAAGTTCTAAAAGTGGTCAACAAGTAGACATGGCTGCCACACTTCTGCCTCCATTATCACTGAGATAACATGATTACGTTTCTTAATTTGTCTGCTTCCCATGTAATCATCAGCAAAAGTAGTAATTGGGGGGGGGCAGCCAAAAATAAACCGAAGGAACAGAAAACAACAGTAACAACAACAAAACTGCCCTTTGGAATTATAAGGAAGAATAAATTATGTAATGTGTAAAATGTATTGAGAACTGCTGTTAGTTCATTTTAGCATTTGAAAATCAATTAGTACTGGGCTCTGACCTCATCTCACTGGTAGACCATGTTCTAAGAATGCATAAAGCAAGCCCTAAATTCAGTTTTCAGCTATCATATAGAGAAAGTAATGGAAGAATTATGAGAGGTATGGAGGGTGAGAATGAAGACAGAAGAGAGGACTAGAGAGGGGAAAAGGAAAAAAAAAATATAGGCATAAAGGTGAACCAGGTGTGGCAGGATACATCGTTAATCACAGCAAGGAGGAGGCAGAGGCAAGTTAATTTCTGAGTCTCAAGAAAGACTAGACTACATAATGAGCTCCAGACCAGTCAAGGCCACACACTGAGACCTTGTCTCAAAACAAACAAACAAAAAGAAGAAAAATATACAAATCAGACATAGAGATACAGGTTTGAAAGAGGTTGGAGAAACACAATATAAATGGACAGATACATATGATCTTATTTTACTTGTATATATGCACATTAAATCTGCAGAATTTTTAAAAGAAAATAAAAAATTAATTAAAAGTAAGTTGGTTGATTAAAAGTAGTTGTTAAAGACTATGTCTAGCCTGCCTTGATTGAAACCAGTTATCACCCTCATGCTTCAGATCCTTCATATGAAAAATTGTGATACAAGCTGTACCTACTTCATAGGATTAAGTATATTACTAGAAAAACTTAGATCCTGCATGGTCTACAGCAAATATTGTGTTATTAATAATTGTAATGCTTTGATAATTTCAGTTGCCTGTTATGTAGTATTTGCATTACATATAATCAGCAAAATAAAATATTTAGAAAACAAAACCTCCTAGTACATTCTGAGGCATAAAACTTGGTATCTAGGACAATTGGAATGTTTTTAGAATACTGATGACTTTTTGAGTTGAAGAAAGAAAAATCAATTTACTTTCAGGACAAGTATGCCCTCTCTCTCTCCTAAATGTTTGACTTTTAAATCTTACCCAGCTTTCTAGGCCAGTTCTAATGCCAAATCCTCTTGCCAGTCTTGTTCCTGGCATACTCAAATACCTCCCTTAAAACTGCTTCTGACTTGCCTCCAATGCCACCCTATGAACCAAAAAGAAGAGAGCATTTGCCTTCAATATACCCTACCCTGCACATTCAGCTCAGCTCCTGTGCCTGGCCATTTCCCTGTGCCAGGACTTTGGCAGGAGTCACAAGCAAAACACTGAGCTGTGCTGTGGAATTATACAAAAAAGATTTAGTATAAAAATTTAACACTTCTCCGTAGTAGCTCTCTTATTGATACCATGTTGACATAATACTATTCTTGAATTCATTAGGTTAAGTATAATGTATTATTAAATTGAATTCCAATTTTTTCTTTTTCTTTTAAAAATATAGTCTTGAGAGTGTATCAAGTTTATTATAGCCTTGGAAAATTGATTAGGATAGGGTTAGGGTGTAGCTAGGATAAGAATTTGCTTAGCATATCAAAACCCTGAGTTTAAATCATGGTCACCATCTCCCTAAAGTATTTCTTTTTTTAATATCAAAAGGGAAGGAAGACAGAAAGCACATAATGAAGGAAGGGAGGGTGGAAAGGATGAGAAAACAGCAAGAAGTGAAATGGGATGAAATGAAGAATTAAAAAATGAGAAAGAATGGCTGATTTACTTGGATACTAGTGGTTAAAAACACAGACATAAGAGCTAGACTAGCTAGATCTGAACTAGTTAATTCCTTGAGAGAATTTGAAATAGCTTGTAAGTTCACACTTGGGTTTGCATTCTGTTTTTATTGTCCAGAGATGGTTCTAGCAGACAACAGCTTTAACTCATTTCCATATTTCAGATAAATTGCCAAGGCAGAGGGACATGTAGACAGGAATTCAAACCATCATGTAACACATCTGTATGTAACATGTTCCAGAAGTCCTAAGGACCTGACCTCTTCAGTTGAGCATACACAAACCAACTAGAGTCTGCCCTACTTTACTGTAACATTGACATAATGTACAAAATGAACCACTCTCTATTTCCCTTTCCACAACTCTGCAAAATGAAACCCTCTTTTTTTTTTTCACTGTTGACTATTCTGCTCTGTCAAATAAACCCAGTTTACCTCACTCTGCTTTTCTTTCCTGGAAGACATTCACCCATTCTTCTTCTAATATTATCTACTCTTGTGGAATCTGTCTCTCACTCCTTACCCTACCTGGGTGGATAATACTTTCCATGTGTGCTCACAATTCTCTTTATTTCTGCAACATAGTATTCATCTAATTTTTAGGGATTTGAGTTAACAGACTATTCCCTCCACTAGACCAGAAATGCTGGGAGGTTGGGGCTCCTCTAATAGTTCCATGTTCTTTCCACTTAGCCAAATGTGAGCATGGTTGTAAACTTAGTAAATAATGATAAGACTATACCTGAATGAATATAGAAGTGTCCAAGATCAATTATTTATTGACCTATCTACCTCAGCAACCAGACTAAAGTCTCCCAAATAAAGTTATCCAAAAATATCCTTGAATGAATTTCTAGCTAAATATGCAGGTTTCATTTTTTTTTTTTTCATGAATCCCCATTAGCCTCAGGACAGTAGGAAATGCTACATCAAAGAGAACATCTTTGAACTTAAAAGTTAGAGTTTAGTGATGACTTTACATCCAATCACACTTTGAGATTCAGGGCCAGTGTGTGGTGAGGAGAGGAAATGTGAATCACCCAATTCATCTTTCTAATGTTCCCAATGCTTCTCCTAGGGTACAACAGAGAACAGATGTTCAGTTATCATTTGACAGGTAAATGGATGGGCAGAGGATGGATGTGTGGACAGATGATTGGATAAATGGATGCATCAATAGATGTGTAAAAAAGTGTATGGTAAGTGAATTCTAAGAGTTAAGGCCTTGAGTCTGTTAAAATAAATATTCCACGTGTCAGCTGAGGCTCTCTTAGGGGCCTATGAAATAGAAGGTAAAACAAACCAGTTCCCTCTGGACTGAGAGCTGGAAGAAGGAAACCTTAGATCAAGAGGGGTTAATGGACTTCTTGTTGCATTATTAAGACTTAATTTCGTGTATATTAAGAGAATGTGCTGTTTGGAGCTGCATTCCCACTTGGGCATTTCTGCAAATTGCCTCTTCACCCCATACAAGCCATTCCACAGTCTTCTAGTCTTCTAACATCTTTTCCTCACTCCCTGTAGCACTGTTCCTCAGAGGGACAAAGCCAAACTCAGACACACAGAGGAGAAAGCTAGGAGTTTGCCCTTCTACCGTTTTTGTCACTAGAAAATACTGCTCTAGGGAGAGACTAAGGTGAGTATACATTGGGATGTTGTGTTTGTCACCCCTCATTCTTTCTTTAGAGATTGCATGGCTTTATCAGCCTTCTTTTCAGCCAAATGAAAGTTTTGAATATAGTGCAGAATAACAGGTATATTTACAAAGAACACAAAAATGGCCAAGAATAATGAGCCCTCATACTCATGTACAAAAAGATATAAATGAAGTACATATATTCCCATACATGTAAAAATTGACATATAAACCTATATGCATTTATCATACCTGTATGTATGTGAGACTCTGCATGCAGATAAACCCAGTGATAGTCACTCAAAAGCAAGCTTTGGGGGACTTCATGTGTGCCTTTTAAAAAAGAGTGTATATACTACAAGCATGCATGCAAGCTTAATCAGGCATATCCAACAGATACCTATTCTACAAAATGTTTTCTTTGACCCAAAGCAGGATTTTCAGAGTGACTAAAAAAGATGACTACATGTAGTTTCAGACACAGAATTTGTTTCTAAACTACCCTCCATCAGTTCATTCAAACCAAGTATTTTTTTTTAATTTAAAGGTTTTTTATTAAAATTTAAAGAACAGTGAAAATGCCTAAGCTGTGGGTTCCTCCCTCAGCTCTCTGTCCTTTTTATTTCCCTAAAGAGTTGAACAAATGCCTGACTTCTCCTGTATAGAACAGTTCAAGGCTCATCTTTTGTTATTTAATTATGCCCTTAGGAACTTACTTGACACCTCAAAAGGTTTATCAAAGCATTTCTTCTTTGTGAATACAGTGTTCTAGGAAGAAAAAAAAAAAAAAATCCTATAATAAATAATATTTTCTACACTTTTTTCTGTAGAGATTGGAAAACTGATATATCGACAAGAAAGAGAGCTTCTGAATACCTCCCACTCTTCTAGCAAGTGACAAGATGTGGCTTCAATCACAGGTTCCCTTAGGTCTTGAGCTCCACCAAATAGTAACAGTGACCACAGTGACAACAGCAATAATTTGTTAGGAGCCAGTATGCTAAGAATGTAATTTCCTTTAGCCATGTGGTAGTATTTGTTAAGCACTTTAAACACAGCATTTTGTTTGTAATCCTCACAATATGATTGGGGAATAACTATTATTACAACTGTGCAAGAAGAGGAAACTGAGGCACAGAAAACTGACTATCTGCAGAAGTGGCTCTATGCTGCTAATAATTATAGGGTGGAACAAGAAAGTAGGTGATCTCATTCTGGATCCTGTCCTTTTCTTTGTAACACCTCCCTAAGTGAACTAGGAGGCCCTTAAGAAATACTATTCCAAGCAAGAATGGATGGGGGAAATGATGATATTTGGAGGACCCTGCACAGTTTTTAAGTCACAGGATTTGATCAACAGTAACTCTTTTTTTTCCTTGCTCAGCACCTCCACAGTGAGGCCTGAGTGAACACTGAGGGACTGCTATCTGACCACGAGATTTCAATCCAACCCTTTGCATATTTTAAAACATTGTGTTGTAAAAACAGGAAAAGAACAAGGCTCTGTGAATAATTTACTACCACGCCTTGGAGAAATTAAAAATATATTTCATGAAAGAAAAAGAAAAGTTTTTTGTTACTTGGGATTTTCAAAGACTGAGACCAAAGAACAGCTTCCAATTGAAGAATAGAATTGGTTGCAACAACTATTTTTCCCAAGTGAAATAAGAGTTGAGAGTTTTTCAAAGGAAAGAGGAGAATACTACGTTTTGTAGAAATCACCTCATTTTCACATTACAATCAAATATAATTTACAATTTATATTAATGATTCCACACTGAAAGTCCTACTCAATTTAGTATCTGCTTAACAAGAGACATAAATAAATGTTGATCAGTTGATTTTTGGAGTGTATAGGTAGTTTGATGAGTAACCAAGTTCATTAAAGATATAATTGATAGTCAATTTTAAAAATAATGCAGTCTTCATGACCAGGAAATATTAAAATTTTGAATGAGCTGTGTTATTTATTAGGTATAACTCTTCTCTGACCCAGATTTATGATTTATGCCCAAAATAGAATTAACTATTAGAATTTAACTTGTAGTTTTGAGAAATACAGACTATATAAATTGCACATACTGTAGTCATCTTCATTAAGTAGTGATTGAATGATTCTGTGGTTGAATTTATCCAGCCAACATCATCATTCATATTTCCCAGATTATGAAATTACTGATTTTCCATTCTTCATGCTGTATACAGAGTGGCCAGAATATGCCTCAGTAAACAAACTGCTTGTTTTGCAAAAAATGAACACCTGAGTTTGGATTTCTATAGTTAATGTAAATATATGGGTGTGAGAGCATGTATCTATAATCTTCAGAGACAGAAAGCAACTTCAGTAGACTTCTGGAGTTCATCATACATAAGCAGACACAAGTATGCCCACCTGTATACATGCTGGCACCCCAGAACATGTACATGCTGACAAATTTACAGTACATAGTTAGCCTGGAAAATATTACTATCTACTTTTAACAACCCACTATGTATTGAGTTAAAGTTCTATTGCTCCTGTGAGGCTAATCCTGAATATCCCTAAGGAAAAGAATCCTGTTGGTATCATAACTTTGTCCAAAAACATAGTAAATTATTTTCCAGGCATCGCCAATAACAAAGTGCACCTCAGCAGCTCTATACAGGTGTTTAAGTTCCAATTTTTTAAGAAAGTACAGTGAATTTAGTTACTGAAGAAGAAAAAAGACAGAAGGAAAGGGAAAAAAAAGCACCTTGGTGCTTAAGGGATATGAAATGATGCATTCAGGCATGAAACATAACCTAAATGCCCCAGTTTGCACCAGTTCCCACAGTTCCCATTGTCTTTTCATTGGTTTCATTCTACTCCCTTTCCTCATTCTCTCACCGATGGATTGCCCTAAAAGGGAATATGGGTAAGGCTGAGTAGAGCAAAGCAATTGGCCTACTTTCCTGTTAACCTATTCCAAGCCCATATAAGATGCGTATGAAAGTCCACTTATATAATGCTAACCTCAAATATCACCCCTTAATATTTGCTTAAACAAAAGAAGTTCCCTAAAAATGTCTGACATTTAATTTTCTTGATATTAGAACCCACTACTGAAAAATAATGACAATGGTCACGTAAAGTATTCCTAGCAAACAGTTCATTCCAAGGTTAACTCATATTTTCACCAGAGTTAGTATTCCCAAATTAGACTTACATAGATGTGGATTATCTCTTCAGGCATGATCACAGAAGCCAAAGCAATTGGAATCTCTGGAAATTCTCACTTCTGGGTAATATGTATATATAATGGAATAGAGGATAATACACCTTGGATCTTATAGCAGTGTATTCTCTTGACATCCTAGACACAAAATAATGGAATCACAGCCCAGTAGCTACTGACCTACCTCCCAATGTAGCAGAGATGAGCAAGTGAGTGCCGTATTTTTTGATGATGGTATCAATGAACTGTTGAGTGGTAGGTCTTCTGCCAAGCAGACGGATGCTCCTTTGAAACTCCGGCATGAGGGGCACTGGGTGGCGGACCAGGTCCCTTCTCTCTATGGCTGTGTTCCTCACCTTCCAACGGGCAAACTCCCTGGGGAGGAAAAATAAGCAGCATTCCCTTAGCTTTCATTTGTAGTCATGAGCCAAAGACAGACCATGCATCTAATGTAGGTACCTCTCGTAAATGAGAATGTCTATAGTTACTTTCAATTTTATTTTATATATTTATTCACACTGTATCTCACTATGTAGTTAGCCTAGGTTGAAATTCACCCTATATCCCTGGCAGTTATTGAGCTCACAATGCTCTTGACTCCACCTGCCAAATACTAGGAGAACAACTGTGTTCTCAGCTCTACATTTTTTATTTGTTAGGTGACACTGTTCTTCCTCAGGACCTGGGTTTAACTCCCAGCATCCACATGGCAGCTGGTAACTGTCTGTAGTTCTGGGATCTGACACCCTTGCACAGTTGTATATGAGGGCAGGTGGAACACCAATTTACATAAAAATACATAAAGTAAGAAGAAGAAAAAAAGAATGTGCAAACCCTATAA
The DNA here is from genome assembly GCA_004025045.1 of Sigmodon hispidus. Lineage (NCBI taxonomy): Eukaryota > Metazoa > Chordata > Mammalia > Rodentia > Cricetidae > Sigmodon > Sigmodon hispidus. The sequence continues at coordinate 145,314 of PVIH01002370.1, read as the reverse complement.
TCCACAAGTGTTTATTGAGAAGCACTGCGAACATTAGGATGCTTAATCAGAGCCATAGCTATGCTCTGGAGTTTCTTGCTAAACATCAAGAATAGAAATGGAAAGACTGAGTTAAATAAAATAGTAGTCATAATCTACAGAAAACAAATGATTGAGATAATAATTTTCATGCATTATAATCAATAGGTATAGCAATCTTATTTTAATTACATACTACTCTTATAAAAGCAGATAACTATCTATTTCTGATTTCTTTCGGAGGAACCAGATCTCCAATCCCACCTATTTATCTGACAGCCACTGTCACTGGATGACAAATGCATTAAACAAACAGATACTTCTCAATCCCACTGATTAGCTCAGTGGTGTTCTATTTGGCAGGATTTAATATAAATATGGAAGGAGAAATAAAGAAGCAAGTGGATGAAAACATGTAAGGACACCTGGAAGAGAGCTAGTGAGTGAGACAGGTAGGGAGACAAACAATGGATAGAATCAAGAACAGAGCTACCTGATCCCCAAAAGACTTCATAAAGTTAAATGTGAGGGCCAGAAGTCATGTCAATGTTATGCTTTAATAGAAATTCATAGAACCCATACTATTTGGAAGAAACAAATCAATGCTCTGAATACCATATTAAAAAAATATGAATCACGCCCCTCCCTTATTATAATGGACAACTCAAAGAAGTATTGAACTTCCAGATACAAAAACTCTCAAACTGCTGGAAATTCTTTCTCACAAAACTGGACAAAGCATTTTTTCCCTGTGCATCATTCTTCATCTGTAAAATTCAACAAACACCATTATGTATTGCTAGGATGGGGATTCTAAGAAAGATGGTGTGGAAATGCCTTTGGAAACTACAGGATATTACTATAATGTAAAACATTGTTTTATAACTTTAACTCCTAAATAATTCCCAAGTAAGCACTTGCAAATCATCAAAGGCACATTGATGGGGAACATGAAAGATTTAAAGTAGGACACAAAACAGAGGTTTAATAGAATTTGGTCCAGGTTTCTTTTGTATTAATAGCACTTATCATTTTTTACTAATGATGCAGGTTGCAGCTTGCCTGAAGTGACCATCTCTCTCACCTGCTGTGGTTACAGACTTTGTTTCCCTTGAGATAAAAACAATAGCCAAGAGGGACTGTATCTTATCCCAGATAAATGATGAAAGCCAACATTTAATAAAAAGTTCTCTCTCTCTCCCCGTCTCTCTGTCTCTCTGTCTCTGTCTCTGTCTCTGTCTCTCTCTCTCTCTCTCTCTCTCTCTCTCTCTCTCTCTCTCTCTCTCCCATCTCCTTTTACAGTATAAGAGAAATAGATGAAGACAGGGTAAAAAAATAAAAGCAGAATCAGGCTGGAATAAAATATGATAATTCAAAGATGGTGATATCTGAGCCTTGGCTTATAGAAAGAAACCTGAGCTTGGAAAAAGTTTTGAAATCAAATACACCTTAGAGCCTGAGTAGCTATGATCCATATCTGCACAAGTGACTGCTGTCCATGATTTTGAATAGACTTCCAATTCCAAGGCAATATGAAGAATGATAGACATGTATGCACATCAATCAAATGCAATCAACATAGCCCTAAAGTATACCTATGCTCACACTACAGTGCCTGACCTGGGGAATCTAAAGTTCACCAAGGAAAAGATAGCATTTCATATTGTTGTAAATTAAGTTGTACAGGACATACAAGAAAAAATATGAGTATTTCATGCCTTTGAGGAGCAGTTCTCAGAGGAAGGTATGTGAATGCTCTATTTTGAAGTTTGCATGTGGTATTGATTAATAGAAATGCAATCCAAAACATTATCCATGTGGAGAAAATGACAGGAACGTAGCAATGAACATTATAGTTAGAATGTAGTATAGGAGTACCAGAATATAAGGGGCATATTATGGGGGCTTGGGATGTTAAGACAGGATACAGCAGGAACACTAGTCAAGTCTAGGGAAGCATGTGGAAGGCCAGCAATGAAGTAAGGGAGTAAGTAAAAGTTTAGTCTCAGTAGTTTGGACTCAGCAATATTGCTTCTACTAAGAAAGATGAAAGTGATAAAATATTGCTTCATGATTAGGTTATAATAGCCTAGAATATCTTCTCTCTCTGTCCATATATATCTCACTATAAGAAGTTCCCTGGAGGGAGGCATAAAACAAGCACTCCATCTCAAGAGAAACTTCCAATCAAGAGTTTCTGACACCCTTAGGTCTTGAAAAATATGAGTCTTAATATTGGTTATGTGCAGGAATTAGGAAACTATTCTTTACCAGAATAGCTACAGGAAGAAATAAGCCTCATGAAATAAGCAAACAGCTTGCTAACCAACAGTAAGATAATACTACTGTTTTGTGTCACTAAATTTTAGATAAACATATTACTCAAACATTGATGATCAATATGAGGTGAGTTGTAAACTATGTCTGACAAAAATTTTGTTTCAGTAGCTTAAGCTTTTAACTCAAATGCATAAAATTATACATATATATAATATATATGAATTTCCAAAACCAGTCATATGCTGTTCCATGTGTGCATATTTATTTAGAACTTACTTCTGTGAAATGTTTTTCATGTGAACTTTCCTATATGCTTCAAATAAATATTTATCTACACATACGATGTGAAGTTGCTGAGGGTCTCTCAGGTAGTTTGTTATCAGAGGCTGCTCAAGTAAATAAACGGGTCCTTTAGTTCTGCTTATAATGTAAACATGAAGAGAAATAACCAATAGACAGAGAAGACTAATGGCACCCTCACTGAACAACAAAGCAAAGATTAATTTATTCTTTAATATCCTCCTTATTCTTTGGGGCACTTACTAGGTATTCACTGAGGGCCTAATATGGGTGTTGCTTTTGAAGAAAACAGGAAAGAAGCCAACATTGAGTTACCAGTTAATCTTTCATGGTGTAGATGCAAAGCACATGGTAAGAAGAAAAAGCACATGACATCCAAACAACATTCCTAGGTCCATTTAAAAAGCCTGGATATGGTGTTAGTTCTGCGCATGAGAGCAAGTACACACTAACAAGGCCACACACTAGAGTTTATTTAAAGAAGAGTCCCAGGCGGGTAAAGAAATAGAGGAGCGAGAAAGAAGTCAGGGGACAGAGAAGAAAAAGGACCAGAGCACGTGCTCGCAGCCGCTTTTAAGGGAAGGGGAGTGCATGGGTATGCATCATGGATCCAGGGAGGTGCTTCCGGGTCCAGGGAGGTGCTTCTGGGTGCAAGGAGGCGCTTTACAGAATACATCATGGGTCCAGGGAGGCGCTTCCAGGGAGGCAGTGCCAGAGGGTTTATGTAGCCACGCCCAGGGGCGTGCCTCCGTGCAAGGTGCAACTCACCTGAGCCATGGGGCTCAGTTATGTGGAAGGCCAGGAATCCTTACATATGGGACTGGAGAGATAGCTCAGCTGCCAAGATAGCTTACCACCCTAGCAGAGGACCAGAGTTAAATTTGTTATAGCTTTTAACAGCTCACAATTGCTGTAACCCCAGCACTAGGGGAACTGGATTCTTTTAGCCTCCATAGGCATTAAACCTTGTATACATACCCACATGTGTATGGTGTATGCATGCATAAACATACATATATCCATAATTAAATAATTATAATAATAAAAATAAAACTCGAAAGGAAGGAAGCCTGGATAGGAGGAAGGAACTAGCTTCATGTGTGGGACTCCCTGCTCCACACCACAGACAAACTCCAGGTCCTAAAATGGGGAATAAAGTGGATGAGTGCTGAGCAAAGTTTGCAAACTGTGATCTAATCATAGTTCTAATGAAGGGATTCAAGGAGAAAGGTCCCTGCTAAAGTCTATTGATAGTGGAGTATGAGAATGGAGGGTGGCTAGAAATTCTGTTTAAATTAAAGTTTGAATAAAACAATAGTTGGCTATACAAAGAGGAGGGGATTCAGAAAGCATAGTATGTTTGTAAAAACGGCAGATAATGAGAAGAGTAAGATATATAAATATATATATATGTATTTAAAGAAAGAAGTAGATATCTGTGCATATAAATGTTAAGAAGGAAAGGCAGATAGCAGCAATATTGTCACATGACTTCTATGGGATGCCTATTTCAATGGCCTGTACTGGATCTTCCATGATGGTGTAGTCATCCCAAAGGGGCTGAGGAATATTTGGTTAGGTTTCCACTTAATACATGGAGTTACTGTTAAAACTCTCTCTCCCTCTCTCAAATTATTATCAAATTATTAAGCTGTTATTAACTGTTGTAAATATGAGCCTACAAAATATGTTCTGTATGTATGTTGCATGTATATGCATGCTCCTGTGTGTGTCCTCTCATGAATGTCAATGTTTGTATGTGTGTAGGCTAGAGGGCACTGATAGCTGGTTTCAGTCATTCTTCACCTTACTTTTTGAGGTAGTTCTTCTCCCTGAACCTGTATTTTACTGATTTAGATAGATTGGATGGCTAGAAATTGCTGAGGAACCAACTTTCTCTGCTCTGCCATTTCGTCCTGAGGCAAGAGATTCTAACCATCCCACATTCTTTTTAAATTGCACACTGAAGATCTCAATCCATGCCTTCATACTTTAGAGCAAACAGTTTATCCCTGATCCATCCTTCCTATTACAACAACATTCTTACTTTTAAAAAGTACATTGATTTACTTATTAATGATACTTCTTCACAAATACACACACACACACACACCTGCGCATGGAGCAAAATCTGAGGGAGTGAGCCCTTTCCTTCTACTAAGTGTGTTTGTCTTTGGGGTTACACTCAGGTCATCAAAGGTGACACTAAGTGCCTTTAGGTGGGAATCCACCTATATGATTCCATAAGCCAATGTCCTGAATAAATGTGTTCAGAGAAAGGATCAGGCAGCTCTATAACAAATATAGGGATTCTGGGGCCAGGACTATAACAAGAACAAGACTCTAAAAATGTATATCTTTTGACAAAATTAACTCTAATAAGTAGATTCCACATCACCTAGATCTGTTCTTATCCATACATGCAGCTGAAAAATGAGTTATATATCAATGATTTTAGTGTTTGCTATTATTCCATTCCTTAAGTTTAAGAAGTAAACAGAATTGACTTTTACAAAGATTTGCTTTAAGACAGCTTATATTCTTTTGAGACCAGATATATCTCAAATAAACCAGTATTAGGAGAGCCTGTTGTTCATACAAATAAAGGAAGAGAATGAGTTGTCTGGGAGTTCTATATTGTGGCTAGAATATGCCTTTCTCATTTGAAAAGCCTATATGAAGGAAATGAGAAACCATGGAGCCATCTGGTGGTGGAAGAATAACCTCCCAAAAAGAGTGGGTGCAAAGATCCTGAGGTAGGAGTAGGATTGCCTTGTGTGGGGACCATCAAGGATACAGGCAAAGATGAGGAGAAGGAGTCAGATGAAAGGGTATGACAAAAATGAAAGCAATATCAATATGTGGCATTAGACAGATATCAATATTAAAATGTTGTGTTAGCCTTGTCAAAAATTACACAGAGCTCTACACAGGCTAGGCCAGCTGAGCTCTGTTTTAAGTCCTCTTAAAATGCTAGCTGACTGTTTTAAGCCAATTCAGTCTGATTGTGTTTGAAGGAAAGGAGTTAGGGACTTGTTTTCTGAAGAAGACTAGATTTTAAAATCACTGGCATCGCAGACAACCACTCACATCTATTCTTCTGCTTTAGAACAGCTGTAGGTAATATGTAAACAAGTAAACGTGACTATATTCTAATATCTTAATATTTACAAACATTAAATTGCAGGCTACATTGTGGCTGTGAAGAATGTAAATGCTGCTTTTGAAAGCTTCATTTTGACCCCATTCATAGAAGATATCAAGTTCAATTTGACCAATTCATGGTTTGGAAAATGGAATGTCAAATAGCTTAAATTATAAACCCAAGAAGAGAGAGAGCAAAAGACTAGAATGACTTAATCAGAGCCTGGGGCTCATGACTCCAGGTGCAGGTGACTTCCCATGTACTATGAGAACAAATAAAGTAAAATAAAATGAAGCAAGAAAGAAATGTCGCCTATGTGCTCTGCTGATCCTGGAACAATTTCATGTAAGTGCTCAGTGAATTGAGTACAACATAAAATAGATCTTTCCTTTGGAGCTCACAGAGCAAACAAATCCCCCTGGAGAAAAATGGGAGAACCTACCATCAAACAGGATCGGCAGAATATGCTTATGCCCAATTAAGCATCCCAGCAGGGTGGGTGAACCAATTAGACTGAGATTTAAAAAAGGATTGTGGATGGGAGTCATGAAGTGTCTACTGCAAGACCCATCCCAGTAGGAGAGCTGAAAGCAGGAAAGTGAATGATTGCAAGGACAGTACATGGAGAAAAATGCAACCTCAGGTACAGGATTTAAGGAGAGGCTGAAGGGAAACTCTTAAGACTGAGGATTGCATTTTAGACTAAGTATTGCTTTACAGAAAAACCTTTCATCCTTTTTAATATCTCTCTGCTTTTGTATTCTCTCTCAAACACACACAGACACACACAGACACACACACACACACAAACGTACTTTAAATGTATGTTGCACTGAAGTATGAGAAATGCATACAGAGCAGCTCAGCTCTGTACAGAGATGTTTCCCCTCTATACAGTTATCATAAAACTGAGTTAGATCACCTACAGCCCTGACTCCTTGAGTTTAGTGGCTGAAGTTAGAAATTCTAGACTTTGCAAGCTGACTATGGCTCTAATAGTTTACAGTCTAGAACATGTAAATAGTACCTTAGAGAGATGTACTTTAGCCTGCATAGTGCCCAATGCAGCTGTCTTTCAATAAAATGCTAATTTAAAGTCACCTCAATATTACCATTGCTTTTGTGATTACATAAAAGGCTCCAACAGGAAGTTGAGTGGTTATGGGTAGATGGTGGGTGGGAAGAAAGAACAAATGAAACTTTTCATCATAATGTTACCTAGAGACAGAACCTTGAGGAAAGGTTGGATTTTAAAATTGTGATGTATACTAAAAACACTGTATGAGGCTATAAGAATTACTTTTGTCAGGTCTATTTCCTAATGTGTACAATGAAAATTAAAACCACATGACTCCATAAATTTTCCCATTAAAAGTCAATGAGGAGGAGGGAGAGATGGCTCAGAGGTTAAGAGCACTTCTGCTGCCAATGTACAGCAGCCAAGTTCAATTTCCGTCATTCACATGAAGGCTCATAAGCACTTAAAACTCTAGTTCTAGGGGATCTTATGGCCCTTCTTTGGCCTCCAGGGGAATTAAACACATATATAGTGTATAGATATACAGGCAGATACAACAGACACAAAATAAAAATAAAAAATCTTTTCAAAAATAAAAAAAATCAATAAAATAACACTGGAAGATATCTTGTAGATTGAAACAGATTTCAACCAGATAGTTGGTATCTGCAGATGTCATTTATTATTATTTTCATAAGAACAAATGTCATGTTTCTTTTGATTCTTTGTCTGAAAAATAAAATGGAAACAGGTTCTGACTCTCTTAGAGTAACATGGAAAATCATATTCACATAATGCTCTCAGTGACTAAAACTACTATGACCTCCAAAATAGGAGAAAGGCTGATCTGCTTTCCAGACAAAGACTTTCATGCTTGTTTATTGTATCTAAAAATGTATTAGACAGAGTTCAGAGATATTTTTCAAAAGCATACATATTTTATCATTTTAAAATGCAGAAAAGGGAACAGGAAGATTAATAAATGCATAAAAATAATTGCTGGACAAGCATGATGAACTGAGTTTAATCTTGAGGATAAATCCGCGCGTGCGCGCGCGCACACACACACACACACACACACACACACACACACACACACATGCACACACTTCAACACCACACCACATCTCTAATAAAACTCCAAGATTGTAAAGGGTAGAATGATTGCTGAGACCTTCTGGCTAGCTTGTCTAGTTGAATTAATTCAGAGAAAAACCTTGTCTCAAGAAAATAAGACAGAGAGTGATAGATCAGGATGCCTGACCTCTAAGCATGGGTAGGTGTGTACAGCATGAACACTAAACTCCTTAGCACATGCACTCATGGGCATACACACTACAGAAAATCTGGGTGACAATACCATATCAAAGTGATTTTATGCAGTCCTGAACACTTGAAGAGTGTGAACTACCAATATCTTTAAGCATGCCTATATTCAAAAGATAAAAGCAAATCATCACAGCCAACAGGGATGCAGTCAAGAAGATAATAGCAAGATGTCTGTTGCTTAATGTCTTCTGACAAATGTAGATCATCTGAGTTCATGGTAAGTCACAAACACCTGCTATGGTTTCCCAAGAATACAAAGGCAGTGGATTCTGTGTGAAGTCTAAACAACAACAACAACAAAAACCCTCTGGAAAGTCTGACTAACTCTAGGCAGCCTGATAACTATGTGAAAGCATCTTGGTAAGGCAACTGCATGAGGGTCAAACACTTTATAAGGTAGGTATGCACTTCTCTGTGGTTTTCATTGCATGCAAAAAAACATCTAAGAATATTTTATGGACACTTTACGTCCAATAAATGTTTGTTGAAAGCATGATTGATTGCAGTTGCAAGACGTTTGCATTTGCTTATTCCTGGACAGCTTATTCTTTTAGTTGCATTAACTAATCACTTGGAAATGGAATGAAAAGAAGGCTCAGAGTTTCAGTGTGATGGAGAACTCTGAGACTGCTTCAGATTTTGTTAGCAGCAAATTATCCCCAGAGATGAACAAGGGAAATTGGAGAGGAGGTGGGTAAAGAGATGAAATCATTGCACGGAGAAGAGAAGCGAGGGCATTTCTCTTGCCTGCTGTTCCCATTCTCTACAACAGATCCCCAGCCTGCTCAAGGAAAGGTGAACCCAAGGGCACATGTGAAGTAGAAATGATGCATTTTAACGAGCTAGGGTGTCAGTGCCAAATCCCCTGCCTGCATTCATGACCCAGAATGTAAGGGGGGGGCAGTTGAGGAGCCATGGCATCCAAGTGAATCATTCAGAGCATCCTGGCTCAGAAAGGGCAAAAAGAGAAAAGCAAGCAAAAGAAGAAAAAAAAATGAGTAAAAACAAAGAACTGTCTCTGAAAATGTGATTATGAAGTTGCTGTTTTCAGTAGAAGGAAGGATGTTAACTTAAGTTTAAAAGATATATTTGCTTTAATATTGCATGTCTCTTTTCCAAAATGTGTTCATTTGAGTGACGATATTTTTTTCATAATTAATGTGCATGTTCATGTGTGCCACAACATAGATGTAGAGGTCATAGGACAATTAGATGCAGTGGATTCTGTGGATTTGGGGCATAGAACTCAGGTCTTAGAGCTTGGTAGCAAGTACCTCAACTTGCTAAACCATCTCACTAGCGAAAATTATAATATGATTCTTGTACTCTTTACAGAGCAGGTCTAAAGGCCCATAAGAAATTAACAGTTGGAGAAAGGAGAGTGTCCAGTTCAGGGAATACATACTTGAACGGAGCTTATCTTTCATTTGATGAAAAACTTAAGAAGAAAAGAACAGAATCATAAAGAGCATGCACAAAATGACACAACTTTCTTATGAATGGACCATTCCAAGAAACACAAGTGGAATTTTTCATGCCGTAGTGTTAGTAAACAGAAGGATATGTGGAGGTGATGGGAGTTCATATTACAGAAGACAGCTTAAAACTAAGTTGCTTTTTTTCTTACAGAGCAACTGATATTTGCTGTGAAGCCCCCATATAGTTGCCCACCCACTAACAGTTTTTCCCTAAATAATCCAAGCATGAGGGTAGGAGAGATTTTCAAGAATCCACTTAAGGGTGTTGATATCATTTCACTATGGAGAAATTCTAGGCTTAAAAATAGAAAGCACTGTCTCAAAGTTACAGCAGCATTTATGACATGAGGCTGAGATGATGACAGAATAGAGGTCCTTAGTTTCAGATTCTGTAAGCCATACTCTAAAAATATTCTTTCATTCCTCTACTGAGATGTGTGGGTTCTGTAGAGTACCTAGTCCTTCATAAATCTTAACTACCATTTATGTTATCCTCCCAAGAACCTGGAAGATGGAAAAGATAGTCAATCCCATCATAGCACAAGATAGTGCATCTCAGAGAACTGAAGCACTGTTTAGCAAATCTGTGCTAGAATATGGTTGAAAACCTAGATTCACTGACTGTCCTGATCTCTCCTCCTCTGAACTTTATGTACTAAAGCAGGAGAGAATTAACTTTCCCAAATGTGTCAGAAGGACACTGTGCCATACTCCACAGGGCTAATACAAGGTAGCTAAAACAAGCGGACCGTGTAGGACAGATGGTTCTACTGGCAAAGTGCTTGCATGATGACCTAAGTTCTATTACCAAGTACCTATGTGAAAAGCCAAGTGAAACAGCATAAACTTGTAATCCTAGTCCTTGGGAAGACTAAGGTCAAGGTTCAAAGAGAGAGTGTGACTCAAAGATATAATAAGATGGAAAGTGGCTAAGGAAGACACTTAGACATGATGATTGGTTATTATACTAACATTCATATTAGACACATGCACATACTTAAACTGTTGCATAGTTGCATCACACACACACACACATACACACACACAAGCATGAGAGAGAAGAGAGAGAGAGAGAGAGAGAGAGAGAGAGAGAGAGAGAGAGAGAGAGAGAGAGAGATGCTTACTGTCTTATGTATCTGAATTTGAACAGTGGTCTTTTCCCAAAGGTGCTATAAGGTGCTATGACACTATGGAATGAGCACAGATTTTACAGCTAGACAAATCTGCCTGGAGACACAGCATGAAGCTGTTCATTAGCTAAGAAACTGTGTGCATCTCTCTCACCATTTCCAAGCTTCATCAGTGCAGTAGAAATATCCGGACTTACCTTGCAGGGTTGCTGGAAGGATTAGACATAATGAATCCAATTAATCTGGCAGTAGTAGCTACTCAATAAACGTTAGCTCTTTATCCTTTGGCAAGGCATTCTAAAAGAGGAGTTTGTCGCAAAACACATAACTTTTAATGGATATTTTAAATGATCTTAATATGCCTATGGGCTCCAGGGATTACACAAACTGCATATAAATAAAATATTTAAAATTCTGTTTACTTGATTAGTCTCTCCACTGATTTCCAAAGCATCTTTTGTGAAAGCATGACTCATAACTAAATATAGATTAATAAAAGTTTGGAGCAGCAATTATTTTCCAATTATCACAGATCCCATTAAACATTGCAATTATATGAAATTTCTCTTTCAGATCACAAAATTTGAGAGTTCCAAGGGACCACAAAAAATGTCTTCACCATTCTATCAATCTTTAGATGCAAATATGAAGACTCTGAGACAGGAAATTTTCCCAGAGACATTCTACTGTTAGCAGAAAAACTGGTCTTAAAAAATAAAAGGCCTTGTTTGTCCAGGTCTCTTTCCATTTTCCTCGACTACATTCCAACTGTTTTCCTACAGCACGAACTACTGCACTGAAATACCAAATACTTTTCTTAATGTTTTAAGGTTGAGAAGTATTTTCTTTCAGATCATAGCTGCAAATACAACTCCTCACCTATATCTCCCTTTTATTTTCTTAGATAGAATCCTTCCATGTCTCTCCTTTAAACTAGCTGAGAAATACATGTATCTTCCACTCATTCTATACATATCCAGTATATTTCTGGCCCTTTACTGGAAATTAGTGAATCTAAAAACATCTTTTACTCAGCCTAAATATAACTGATGTCCTTAAAAGTCATTTATATAATTTATGAGTTGACAAATTACAGGCTACAAATTATATTTTTCCATTTCTTGCTATACAAATAAAATTTAGTTAGAAATCATTTCCAAGTTTTATTTATTCCTGCATTGCCTATGGCTGCTGTTGAACAACATAAAGAGATGAACATTCACATCAAAAAGACAAAGGCCCTTCCTATCTGCAATATTCACTCTTTGGTTCTTTATAAAAATTATCTGCTGGCATTGGCTTAACTCATCGACTTATGCAGTCAAATAACTTGTTTTAAAAAAATAATCAAAGATGCCAGATAGAAGCTTATAGACTGAGCAATAGATCACTATATTCTTTATGATTTATTATTTATTTATTTATGAATTTAGGCCAAAGAAATTCCTCACTCCTAAAAAAATTTAAAAACGTTGAGATTACAGTAAATTAGAAAACAAAGATGTTTCATTATATATAACTATACTGAAGCAATTTTAAGGTTTTTCCACTGTTTTGGTTATAAGTGATTTGTTATGTTTGAGAAAAATTTCACTATGTAGTCCAAGCTGGTGTTAAACTCATGATGCTTTTACCTTAGCCACAAAAGTGGTTAATTGTATTTTACATCCACAAAATTGTCATTTAAATACTCATCAAGATGTATAAAATACCAGTGGCAAATGCACCCAAGTAACAATCATAGGAAAAACCAGCAACTGAAATGAACTTCATAATCTAATGGTCAAGTAAACAGATTGACACTTGACATACAGTAAAGGAAGAAAATCACCACAAAATCACCACATAAGCTGCTAAAGCATCCTTATGGGCATCTGATTGCATGAACACCACAAATAGAAGGAAGATACTATTAATTTTTCTAACTAGTGGAAACTGATTAGTTGTAGTTCACATGAATATGGATCCAAGGTCTGAAATATGAATAGCCATAAATAACTAACAGAATAGTAAAGCCCTGACCAAAATGCACACTCTTTCATAGCCGAGAAAAGTAGATGGTTTGTGGGACCCAGGGAAGTCCCTGTCTTGGAAGCTACTAAAAGATTTACAAGAATGATTGACACATATAATTATGGCTAAGATTCATCATAATAAAGATGGTTGGAAAGTGTCAGTGAATCTGTCTTTATTTGCAGAGATAATATGAATTTGGGCAAGGAGAAGAGAAATGTATATGGAACATTAAGAGCTATCTTTTTAATGTTCAAGAGGAGTGAAAACACGCCAGTGTGGAACTCATAATTGTTATGACCATTGACATATGTGTTAGTCTCACACATACCAAAATGATAGATAACAGTTCAGGAGGGATTACCTCTTTCAGCTCTGGCAGTAGAATGATGTTCTAAACCATGTTGGGAAATACCATCATAAAATTACAATGAGTCTAAATTTGACCTCATCCTACCTCCTACAGCATACACAAATGGTGCTTCTCCCTCATCAAATTATCCTCTAGTTTTTCTTCTTTTTTCGCATGTCCTGCTTAACTAGTAGTAACAAATTAGCATATGAACAAATGAATGCATTTTGAAAGCCATTGTCTAAAAGCTCACAAGACATATGCTTTCCACAGAATAATACTCAATTTTGGTCTTCTCTATTTCTGTCTCATTGACTCTCTTTGTTTCTGTCTCTCACATAGATATACACATTAGCATGCCTCTCTCGTTCCCTGGGTGTTTCTGTTTCCTACTCTGTATATGTGTCTGTATGTCTCTGTTTTTTTGTCTTTGTCTTTGTCAGTCTCTCTGTCTCTTCTCCCACCCCCTGCCACACACAAAGTCACTGCCCCTACACCTTTATTTTCCAGTACTGTAATGCTGTTTTTACAGATTTTTACTGATTTTACAGATATGCAAAAATGTATATTTGATACTTGATAGAGGTTTTATGAGCCAGACACTCTGTGCTATTAATCATAACCATCACAGGAGCTGATTATGATGATGATTCTCAATTTACAGAAGGAATTCAGTATACAAATACAAGCAAACTCTGAGTGTGCTATGTGTATAACAGATCTGATTTAGTATTATTTGAACTTGGGACTTTGTCTAACAAGCAAATTACCTGGTACAAATCTCAACACCATGGATTCATGTGGATAATTCCTAAGCTGGTATATATTTCTTACTTACTTATTATTTTTGCAAAGCTGTCAATAATTTTAACTTCCTTAAACACTGCAATGTGATAGCTCTGAACTAAGGGCAAAGACAATGAAAATAGACCACTTACTCTGACATGGAATGTGTACCAACTTTGATATTCTATGATTCTTTGATGTATTTTAATTTCCCATTGGTAAAATGGATAGGTAAACTTGATTAATAGCCTTGAAGCTTTTATTAAGATAAGAAATTTTCATGGTGCAATCCATCTTTCTAAATAAATAAGTAAGAGACATCTGATAAAATTTGTTTTTTATTTTGATGCTGGTGTTTTAAGAGTGATTATAACTTGAATTTTGCTGGGTAACGTCAACCAAGCAGGTCAATGAAATACAGGTATATTATTCTGGTAAATGGAAATAGCTGCAGGACCTAATTTCTCCCCTCAACATCCTTTACTATGGGTGAAGAAGCACAATCTGAGAGCTATTTGACTCAAGCACTATTTATGTTTTTAAATTGTAATTTCTCTGGAACACACTCCTCAACAGCAGTGAAAACACATATTAAAATAATAAATAAGAATTCACTCCAAACGTAGGAGCTCAGACTTAACATCAGATTTTCTAACAAGCTCCCAGGTGACTTTATATTGAGAAAAACTGGGTACAACCTCCACGATTTTATCTGCTGTGGACAAATATCACATTTCATTCTCAACTTCCATTCTACTTCTTGACCTAGAGGTCATTCCTACAGGACACCTTTCCCAGCTGTGCTTCTCCCAGAACCCCAAAACATAACTTAGCATTCTTTACCATAGGGTGACAATAAAGTCACTAGAAGAATCAAGTAGTGTTTAGCTGTATCTTATTTTTTTTCTCCTCTCCTAACATTGCCTGAGGTTTGTAAAACACCCATTAAACAGTCCTTAAATAAACAAAGACTTTGCCTACGGGCTTAGAAATGGATCCTCTCTCTTACCCAGCATGCAATGGTCTATGTTCCCAGGCACTCCCCACAATCAAATTGTTTCACAGAAAAAAACTGTGCCCCTGGTGCTTGGTTTGTTTTTCAGGACTCTGTTTCCAAATTGCTTAAATCTTCAGTGACTTCCTATTTCTATTTATTACATCACCCTCTTTCACATGTAGGCAGGGGTGGCAATTAAATCTTCAGAAGTGAGAAACTTTGGAATTAATCCTTAACACCTTAGTGTTTCCATTTTTTCCCTTTGCAATCAGTAGCATGACTGATATGTCCAAAGATCTGCGGGAAAGTTGCCTTATGGGATTAAATAAAGCAAGGTCTTAGCCAAGATACACAGAAGCACAAATGTTACCTACCTGGTCCCTTGCTTCTGCCTTGATAATCTTAAACAAAGTGGACAAAATCATCTTTCCAAAGGATGGATTGGCTCATGGTACCTTCTACAACTTACAGAGATGTAGTCAATGATACAATTGACTAAAAAATAACCAGGAAAATATATTGACTCACATTGAAGACTCCTCACATTTGGAAGGAAATTTCTAGTGCCTGGCTCCTTCCTCTCTTACCTAGTACTCATTCTAGCCACAAACAGAGCATTCTACAAATATACATGTTAATAGCTGTCAGTGTGCATAGAGTATAACATTTAGAAAGAAGATCAAATTAGTGATATTTGGTGATGAAAAATTACAAAATTCAGGTTGAGACATGTAATCATGAATAAGGAAATAAAGCTGTCTTTTTTTTTTTAAGTTTTGATTTCATCATAGTTTCCCCCTTTCTTTTGGGAAATACACACATAACAAAACAGTGTAGACTGAAAGTGTAAGACTCTAAGTGAAGCACCATGTCTTCTGCATGTAGAAGATATATAGTGGAAACTAGGCAAATGCTGTTTGAATGACCTTGTACGATGTTTATATTTGTCAGCTCGTTACAATTAAATGGTTAAAAATGAACAGTATCACACACTTACAACCTTGCTTTATATTTGAAAAAGCCTTTATGACTAGTCATTCTGTAAAATGCATCCCAAAGCTCTAAAACACTAAGGAGGATACTTCTTTCTCTAGCTTGCTTTTGACTCCTAGGTTTTACTCCTCTCTAAAGTTACATGGTATTTTGGTTCATTTTGCATTGTTTGTAATGTCAAACTAGTGTACAAATCAATTCTAACAAATCCATTCATCTACATTTTTCATATGGAAGAAAAAGCATATCCTACATTATGTCTTTCAAATTTACCAGTAATATCTACATCCCAAAAGCTGTGTCTTATGCATCTGAGCTCTCAAGTCAAGAATTATATATTGTGTTCTCTTTCTTGTTCTATATCAAGAAATCTTGTAGAATCCACATAGCAAAATCATTTCCTATATACACACTACTCATCTTGCTCTAGACTATTCTAGCTTTCTTTCGCACCACAACACAGCAGTGTATTTATTGGCATTAGACCCTGAATTTGGTCATAACTGCCAATAATATCTATATCCTGAAAACTATCAAAAATTTCTTCTCTCTCCTCTCTCTGTCTCTCTTATCTCTATCTCTTTTTATGCTATCAGACATGTTTTATACAGAAATGCAAAAGTTGTTGTTTATTCAAGGTATTCTTAAAACCAACTTGGCACCCAACAAAATTACTTCTCACACAATTGAGGCAAGAAATCAAGTTTCATTTTCAGCTAACTCTATTGCTTCCAGTCTATTCATTTACTCAATTGATAGCTTTAGAGCATCTTCTTTATTTAAAGAAATATTGAAAATGGAGGAGATAAAGTGGTCAGTGAATTCAGGCAAATTATTGTTCTTAGTGAGCTTCTATTTTAATAAGGAAGCCTGTCAAAAAACACACAACATTGCTCATGTGATGTAGTATAAATGTATGCATTTCATGAGGAAGACAACATAATTCAAAAGAAAATCTAATGCCATACAGAGATGGCTCATATAGGGGGCACAAAAGCTTATCAAAACAGCCACAATTGTTACTTTTCAAACAATGGAAGAACAAGAGCCAAAAAAAATGTAATGAGAATTAATAATGATAAGATGGCCAGTATGGATAGGTTAGGATGGCTAACAGCATCTCCAAGAAGTGAGGCAACTGGGATATAACTAGGATTTGGGGTTTAATATTGTGTGATTTAGTCATTTTCTCATTATTGTGACAAATGATCCTGATAGGTGAAAGAGTTTATTTAAGATTACAGTTCCTGAAATGCAGTCTACCACACAATGGGAGACAGGACAGCAAATAAGGGAAGCATAATGCAGCAGAAGGAAACTGGTTCATCATGTTGCATCCACATATAGAAAATGAAGCAAGAACCAGAAGTGGGGCTTCAATGCCTATTCCATTCTCCCTGCAAGGCTCTGCCTCTAAAAGGCACTGCATCTTTGTAATATAGCACCATCAGCAGGGAATTCAAATGTTCTAACATGGGAACCTTTTGAGGGCCTTTCACATGCAAACCACACAGTGAAATGAAAGCCACTAGAGAGGTTTGAGAAAGTTAACAAGGACTTAGTGAGGTTGTAGAGAGATCATGCTGATGGTTTTACAGAGAAGAGTTGAAGGCAGGAGAGAATATTGCAGACAGGAATGTCTAAAGACACACTGCTGTGATGTTGTCTGAAAGAAGGCTACACTGGTCTTGATCAAGACTATAAGTGTGTACATGAAAAAGTGTCTTTGTGATGTAGAATCTACAAAATTTCTTAATGTAGAACAGGAAGGTAGAGTAATAGGTGATTCTTGACTTGAGAGCTCAAATATATAGGACAACAGTAAAGTCTTTTTAACGAAAATGACAGGTTTGTGAAGGCATTGCTGGGTTTTAGGTCTAAAGTTTTGGGAATGTGTTTAGGCTGCATAATATAAAACAGAAGAATAGATCAGTTCTTCAAGACCAAGAGAACTAGTGAGACCAAAGCTGAACCAAAATCCAGGCACAAACAGGAGCCCAAAGATTAAAATCCCATTTTGTTCCAAATCCAGAGAAAGAAAAGAAAAGAATCTCAAAGACAGTGAGAAGTCTATCTCAGTGAACCACCATCACGAGGCAGAAGATAGGTGAAAAGTAACACTTAGATTTGAAATTAGCATGAACTAGCCTGTATTTTCTCCCCAATAACAATCTCTGCTACATTTCCCCTAGCCATTTAACACAATTGCCTTTCTCCATCTGAAAATAGACAAAGAGATCCAGTGAATTTATAACTTACCCCATAGCCTTCAGAGATCAAGTTAACTATCATTCTTTAATTAATTCACTCATGTTGACATGCATTCAGCCAAAATTTTTTAAGAACTAGACACTATTCTAAGCACTTGAGATAGGTTAATGAACAAAACATTTGTAGACCTCATGAAACACTTTTTCTAAAACAGTATATAAGCAATAATTTAGAAAATGAGAAGTATAAGGACCAAAGATTAACAGAAAAATATAGATTGCATGTGGTAGTATAAAAAACCCAAAAAACTCTATTAACCAGGAAAGTGAAGGTCAGTGTCACTGAAAAAGTGATATCTGATCAATAACTTGGAGAATATCAGTAGGTGAGCCCTGTAGCAACCTAGCAGAAGACCTTATTAAACAGAAGGAACATGGGGAGACCTGGTTGTAAGATTAGTTAATCTTGACTCGCTTTTATTAGTTTGGGAAATTTCTGAGAGGCAAAGAAAGCAAAATTCTGGGTGTGTCTCTGAGAGTTTGCAGAAAGGACTGGATCACCAAGGTTCTGGCCTAATTAGCAGATAGATTCCCTGAGGCACTCAATTGTTGGTAGGTAGTGGGATAATAGGAGGTGGTTCCTAGTTAGAGAAAGCAAGTGTCTTAGGACTTGTCACAGGGATTTCATTATGCTCTTATTTCTTCTCTTTTCATATGCCCTTTTCCCTGCTTCCTGTCCTCTAGAAGAGAAATAGCCTCTTTCAATCTTCTGTGACTGTTCTGTTCCTAAGCATCTGGGGCTAATTGACTATGAATGAAATTTTCTGCCACAACGATCTGAAATAAATATATCTTATTTAAGTTATTCTCTCAAGTAGTGTAGCCATAGCTTTGCAAAATCTGACACTGCCACCCAGTAACCAGACAGACAGTATTGGTTAAGGACCAAAAAATAGGAGTTGCTAATATCAGAGGAGAAAACAGATATCTAGCCAATCTAAATCTTAAGCATGACCTTTTAAGAAGAGATGTTTTTACAATAAAACAAATGGAAAGAGATTGCAGGGAATTTATCTAAATAAGTCAAATGATATGACATACGCTTTACCAAGAACAATCTGTTTGCAAAGAAAAGTAAAGGGACAAGGTGAGATGAGGAAGAAATCTTACAGTCCTAATTCAGGAAGGAGAAGGGGGTTGAGGAAGCAGGGAGTAACTAGAGAGGAAATATGTACAACATGGAAGAACATAGGTTAGAAGCTGAGACATTAACTAATTCTCACATAGAGATGCATACTGGACAGTAAAGAATAAATTTGGATTTTGTGGGAGGAAAGGTTTGAGCATGCAATATTAATGCTTTAATTAATCTTTTTTAAAAACTGACTGTAGATTTATTTCTCTAATCAATGTTGTGTAATTTGCAATTATTATTCAGCAGTAACTATGTTGGGTACCGAAATGATAGGAAAGAGAAAGAATGAGTATAGGATAGTGTTTGCAGTCTATCATAAAACCTAAATATAACTATATATCACTATGATAAAAGTAACTGCAAAGAATCAGTTTCAATGCAATACGATTAAAAGCTTTCATGGTAACTGTAAGTGGATACTAACAGAACATAACTATAGCACTTGACCTAACTTGAGGATTTTATTAAAAGCATCCTAGGGGAAGTAAGATTTAAGATGATACCTGATAAGGCAGCTTGCCAAGGGCTCAGCAGGAAAAGAAGTTTGAAGGCAAAGAGAATTGCCTGGGGGTGAGACAGAAAGGAATGTATAAGAAGAAATAAGAAACATTAAAAGGCCATTGAACCTGGTATAAGGGGAGGAGGCTGGGTAGGTATAGTAAATGCAAATGCAGAAAAGATGGACAGCTAGCAAAAGAGATTCTTCATTTTCTCTTTAAATTCTACCATGGCCTATGAATTGAGGACAGAAAAACTAAATAAAATAGTCTTTGAAACGAGGGAAAGTTTATATTGTACAACAGTTATTTATTTTCTTGGGAGTTTTAATGATCTAGTTGTTGATTTATGTATACATCTATTTATTATTTACACGATAATGTATTATTAATGTCAACCAGTTATTAGTTTGCACTTGCCCTCATTCCAAGTAAAATCATGGCACAGTATTTAAAAGCATGGCACAACTGGGATATCTACAACTTCTTTTCTAATTTTTCAGAGTTGAGGGAGAATTAAAAGAAAACCAGAGAAAATCAGATAGAATAAAACAAAGTATTGATGACTAGAACTTCTGAATATCAGACATCAATCCCCATGTGTGAGTATACAGCCCCCTCCCCAAACTAGGAAAACATAAAGTGACCATAGGCAAGGAGCTCAAGTAGGGAATTTGAAAGAGGAATAGAAGAATAAGGGTAATATGAAGTGGGAAACCAAAAAAGTGGAAAGAGCCTCCAACTGGGGAGGAGATGGTGACAGGCAAAACAAAACAAAAGGACTCTCAGTTTGGTGAGTGAGATGGCTCAGAATATAAGAATACTAAATCCATTCTGAATACTCTGAGTTCAAATCACAGAATCCGCATGAAGAAAGAAGAAAACCCATTCATGCAAGTTATTTTATGATTTTCATATATGTGTGAAAGCATGAATACATGTACGTAAAAAAGTAAAAGACATAAACAATCAAAGTATATGATTGTTGGTTTTCTGCTTCTCCTTTTCTTAGTGCTTTTTACATTTTCAAAAATTTAAAATACTTAGCATTTTTAAAATGAAAAGGAAAAGAAATCATTCTTAGAGAGGAATTATTACACATGTTGTATAAGCTGCGTCAGTCAGGCATCCAGACTGGCACAGCTGTAACAAAGAAAAGAGCTAGATTCTTAAGATCAGACAGGAAACTCATTGCCTGGCATGCCATTAAGTGGCCTCTGGAATGTCACCTGAAAGTCCTTATATCCTAACTCCCAAAACAGTCTAATAGCCCAGACTCTACCAGGCAAGCCAGGAATATATAAAAAGAATAGGAATAGAAATATGCTAGAAATTATGTCTACTGATCTTGGTTTCAGTTGGTTTGTCCCCATGATTTAGCCCACTGTGGTAAACAAACAAACAAACAAATAAAAACCCAGTCAGCTTCCCCCAGTGATGAAACTGACAGGGCATCTACTTCCCAGCAACAAACACAGCAAAGAATCTGAAGCTTTCCTAGCTCTTTCCATGGAGACTGATAACTCAGACCAGTGTGTTTATGTATGCTACTATTCATCAATACCCACTGTAAACAATCTAAGCTGCCTGGTTGCATAGCAGGCCTATCTTTAAGAAGCTTTTTGTGGGTCTGGAATAAAAGTGCACATTGAATTTCTGATTTCTGTTAAAAGGCATATGCTTAAATATGCCAGCAGCAGAAGCTTCAGGGCCTACAGACTACTGAACACCAACTTTGGATACTCTCTGAACTTCTGCACTGAAAAAGCAAACAAAGAAAAAAAAGACAACAACATAGGAGATAAACCCAGGAGACACTGGGAAATGGAATGAGCCTATTATTCTTTTGTGGAAAGGGAGTAATTTTCTAAAGTATTTCCTTTCAGTATCTTTCTCCAAAGTGTTCTGTGACCTTTTGAAAACTGTGCAACCTTGCTGGAGAGATGGCTCAGAGGTTAAGAGCACTGACTGTTCTTCCAGAGGTCCTAAGTTCAATTCCCAGTAACCACATGTTACCTCATAACCACCTATGATGACATCTAGTAGCCTCTTCTGTATATTGTATACATAAGTAAATAAATAAATCTTTTTTATAAAGAAAGAAAACTGTACAACCTGGTGTGTCTCAGTTTTCCCCATCTGTTACAGAAACAATTTAAACAATTTTTGAGGTATGAAATATGATTCTTTATGTTCATTTGAGTGTCTAATTACAAAACAGAGAAATGGGTTTTATTACAACATTCATGCAGTGCTTTTCCTGTTCTTCTGCCTCACTCATGGAAATAAGAATCAGTGATTGTGACCCATGACTCTCCACCTGAATCCAAAATGACAGGAGAGAACTTGAGCAGCACTGATGCAAAAGCAGAATTTCGCTGTTTATTGTTGATATTGCGGGTTTCAGTCAGCAAAGATAGGACAGAAAGGATCTCTGGGAGGAGGAAGTACTGTGTGGAAAGCTAGACTAGTGGTATTGAAGGCATGAAAAGACAGACAAAGACCAGTACTTCTCCCAGGAAGCCTTCCACATTGCCAGTGTACATGCTATCTCTTCAGCCTACACTCACCCTTTACAATGAACCTTTCTCATTTGTAGATATGAATTGTTGCGTGTCCACAGTTATCACATATTTTCAGAATTACCTCACTCAGTTTACGGAACTGATAGCAATGGAACTATGAAAAACCAAGGTGCAGTAGTGGCAGCCTCAGTAATGTCTTGCTATTCATCCAAGGATGGTGAGCTAGCTGCAAACCCACTGTAAGTATTTCTTTCTAATTTGCTCATACTTTACTTTTCTATGAAGTAGGAAGATTCTCCAGTACAAATAATCTCTGCATGTTTTATTCTCATAACCTTATAAAGAGCTAAATCTGTTGATCAAAAGTAAAATAAAAATAGAAGATATTGTATGCTGAGGCTAAGGTCCAGAGTGTAGCAGGTGAGCAATCAGAAATCAGTGAGTGGATGTGCTTGGCACACTGACCCCACTGAGTCACACACATTCAGTTTATCTTGAGTCATTTTCCAGGTTGTCCAGCCAGGGGAACTGTTGTCCATCACATTTTCTTCCACTAACCAGCTGTGCTTTTTAAATAGCAGGCATTTCCCAGAAAAAATAGAGAACATTCAAGGAATGTAGGTGGTGGAAAAACTAGATGCCCTCATCTGGATCAGAGTAATCTAGTTGTGAAACATAGGACCACGGAATATGAGTACACATGGAGAAATAACAAACTGCAGGAAGGGATACAAAATGAAGAGTGAACAGAGTTAAATGATGGGAGCAGAGTAGCTCAGAGGCATATTGGGTGAGGTCAGGCATATCAGGTGGGGATTAAAGACTTCTCAAAGGCATGTGTTCCTGCCAGTGGGTCTGGCAACATTTCACTAAACTGAACATCAGCTAGTCCAGATTGGAAGGAGAACATACATGGATTCTCTCCATCTTGCACATAGATGGATTCTCTCCAGCTTGCTGTTCAAAAGTGTTCCATAAGGTAGAAGGGTTCATACCATTTTTACCTGCCTTCCATGTCACTAACAAGAATCAAATAAGAAAATACCTATAGAATATTTGTCATAAACATTCTAAAAATTAGGAAAATAAGGCTCTGAGATATAAATAATTATTGTGAAAAATCATAAAACATCAAGGATTATTGTTAAGTGTGTGTGTGCATGCAAGCGTGTGTTTATATATATATATGCACATATTAAATATAACCAACATATATACAATATAAATTATAGTTATGAAAAATATGTATATGTGTCTATGTCTGTGTCTACATATACCTGTTATATATTTTATATAATTATGTTATTTAATGATTATAATAACCTTATAGTTCAGATCATATTCCTAATCATGAATGAGAAAATTCAAGCTTGGAGAGAAACCTGAGGTGACCAAAGTTAACTGGAAGGAAACATTTGGATTGGAACCAGTTATTTCTGGCAATAGATTTTGGCTACCTGAATTATAATCATATTTAAGTTGTGGTAGGTAGTCAAAGATTATGTTTATCAATAAGAATGTCTATATTTTCTAACAGACATTTTAGGTGTTCAGAGGATACCTTCAAGGAATAGGACCTCTTATCATCCATAAAAAGATTCTAGACTTTAATGTCAAAGTATATCTAAATCCCTCACAATTACCCCCATTTTACGGTGTGTAGATTTTTCTGACCTCCACCAGACACAAGTTATAACTCTTCATGACTCTAATATTACTGCTTATCTCTGTTCCCTCTAACACTGTCTAGAACCCAGCTAATGTTCCTTGTTATGGTTAGCTGTGATTAAAGGCTTGTTCCACTGAGTGTTTCTATCAAGAAAAGGGGAAATTGAATGTGGTGAGTTGTGAGATATCCTTAGTTCATCAGAGACATAGGATGCTTTCTGTGTGGTCCCCTAAGTATAGGGTTGTTATCAAAGAAAGAAGGGTAGTTTTGCTTGCACACTTTGTGTCCCCTGCTGTTTTGATGAGGCCACCGTGCCAACATAAGTTCTTGCCATGATGTACCTCCACAGGCACCCTCATCAGAAGTCACTGGACCTTGACCTTTCACAATTTTGTGCTAAATACATGTCTGCAGTTTAAAAGTAGCTCATATGAAATATTTCATTTTTTTCATAAAAAGATGATGGCACAGTACATTCCTGAGGAACATGTATGTAAGCATCTGACAAGCTGATTTAAATCACTCCACAGTAAAAAAATTTCTTGAAATAATATGTTAGAAATTAGGACTATCCTGCAGTGAACATGCCAAAGACTGAGTCCACTACAATGTAAAGAATGTTTGACAGCCTCGAGTACCCTGGGGTATCAGGAAAAGCAAGAGCTGGGTCACATTTGCTGCCATCACTGTCTTTCCCACATCATAAGCCAAAGGTTTCTGGACAATAGTTTCTTTTTCATTTTTATTTTTTGAGACTATAGTATAACTACCTCATTTTCTCTATAGCTTCCTCCTTTCTAGAGGAATATTGTAGGAGGCATAACATTAAAACATTTTAACCATCAAGCTTCTTTCCCGAGTATGGAGTCACAGGAGTGTGTTTCTACAGAGCAGGTCAGAGCCATCTCCATTCCCCCCATTCTGATCCCATCTTTGCCATCTCAGTTTTATTCCTTCCTCATGTCTTCATCCGTGACCAGTTCCTGTCATTGTTTTTGTTTGTCTTGTCCCTTGTCCTCTTCACTTACTTATCATTTGTCTTTCTTATCTATTCCCTTCCAGTTTCCCTCTTTCATGTTTCTCCCCAGATAGTAGCCAGACAAAACATCTTTACTGCTAGATTCATTTCCCTAAAATATCTATAACAGTCATCTTAATTGGGTTCTTTCCTAAATACATCTGAAAAGGGGCCATAACTTTCTATCATATTTCCTAATGACAGTCATTTATGTTTAATTATCCAAGCAATATGTGAATACATTTTAAAGTTTTAATTACAGATACTAATGGTGAAACCTTCTTAACTTTTCTTTTTATAATTGCATGTATATCAGTATATTTTTCTAAAGTTCACAATACTATTCTCTGTATATATTAACTAAATATATTTTGAGAATACTTCTATATGAATAACCACATAATTCTTTTCTTAATAAAATATTTAATTAAGCTTTTTCTTTCAATAGCAATTTATACTGTACTTTTATAATCACTGCAACATTCTATATTGTCAATTAAATATATCATATTTATATATTAACTATTTTTATTATCATTCATTTTCAGCAAAAAGGAAACCCTAGTTCATACCTGGCCACATAGTCACCCATCATTCTTCTACAGAGTCAATATTGAGAGACATCGTCACTGAGGTGAAATTTTGTTCATCCTACATGATACCGATAGTGCTTGATGTTCAAAAACAACTATGAAAATATCAACTTTTTTGGTTTCTTAATTTGTTATTTTTCTCTTTTTATGTCTCCTTATACATTCATTATTGTCATTAATATTTATAATAATATGTAGAAGACTGAACATTCCATGTATTGCTCTGAGCGTTAAGCAATTTATACTGTAATAATGATCATCAAAGCAGAGAATCCTTCCCAAATCTATCTTTGTAATCAAACCTTCTTCCAGCCCTCAGTCTTAAAAAAAAAAGTTCATTATTTTTTCCATTTCCATAGGTCTGCCTTCTTAAGAAGGTTATGGAAATAGAATTCCAGCATCTACTGAGTCTGCTTTTTTCACTTGGATAATCCTTTTAAGACTCCTGCTTCTTGTGCTTATGCTAAGTTCGTTTCTTTCACAGTAGCAGGTGGCAGGGAAATATTGCAGCCTGTGTGTTTGATACTGGAGGACACTTCTGCTGTGTTCTATCTTTGTTTTACCCTTATACCTATATCTTATCTTCATTTCCTACATCCTTTTGTCTCTCAACATACCAAATTGTGTAATAGTCTGGATGACATAAGAGCTTCAAATAGAAAGCTGAGAATGTGCTCCCACACTTGACTGCAAACCAAATGCACTCCTCTCTAACATAACATTTGAAGATATCAATCTGGAAACTTGATGGTGAGAATATTTACACTATTGGAAACTGGCAAGAATTGTATAGAGGTGATACAGGGGAAGAAATATCAATAATGTTTAATCACTGCAATCAAACACACAATATAGAGTACCACTGATTCTAAAAGAAGAATCTATGAAGGCAAACCTAGAGGCAAACCTGTAAGTTACTTGTAAATCCTGAGTAACGTAGATCAATCTAGGTAGACTTTGAAGGAAAGACTGCCTTGTGGTCCCAGAATGATGCCTCACATCTTGAACCAATATAAAATGTCTCAACTTTTCAGCAATAAGGGAAGTTTCCATGAGCCTTAAGCCTACTTAAGAAATCTCTCCACCTAGGAAGCAGAGGATCTAGGAAGAAAACATTGAAGAATATTGAACAGTCTAACCTATCTTCCACTAATAACTCATCCCTCAAAGCCCTCAGATGATTCTTTATTTTTTGTTAATTTTTGTTTTATATTGTTTGTTTTTCAGAACGGGATTTTTGTAACCCTGGTTGTCTCTGAATTTGCTTTATATAATAGGTTAGTCTTAAACTTAGAAATATGCACTCATCATCCTCCCATAATTTGAGATTTAAGAAGAACATTTGATGCACTTTAACAAAGAAAGTGCATCCTTTCCTCTGCATTTAGACTTTTCCAGCGGCTAGCCTATCACATAACCCTACATTGAATCATGTTCTGTGCCCACTGTTTTTCCCCAGTGCTTAGCTGAGATATCACTCTTGTGTTTATTGCTCTTCTTCTCTTCATAGCTAATACTCTATGCTAGATGATTGCTCAGGTCTCTTCCAGAGCTACTGCTTTCTTTGAATCTCAGCTTCCTCATGGATCCGTTGACACTTCCATGCTCTCTTGCTGCCCACCCCGTAAACCCATGCACTAACTGTAGTTAAAGCCTTTATCTTTCTGAGCAGTGAATCATTTCTTAGCAGTCAGAAGCAGTGATGCTTTCTGACTAATTGTTTGATGATTCTCTCTGGAGCTTTTGTTTTTTGGCTTCATAAGAGCTTATTAGAAACTATTTTCATTTTGCATGGATTATATTTGGGACACTGCTCCAATGGAAAGCATAAAACAAAGAGGTGGATGGTGGGTACTTGAGAGACTAAGGAAGGCCCTGTAATAACTGAGTAAATAAAGCAATTTAATTTATCTTGTATCTTCTTAAAATATAATTTAAGCTACTTCTTGTATATTGAAATTTTATTCACATAATATTCCAAATAAAGAGTCAGGTATACTACGTTACTTATATTTTTATGAGAAAATTTATATTTAAAAATACAATATATATCTCAACTCTTCATGGCTCAGAGCAAATGGTTATCAGGGACAATCAGAGATTTCTAACCTCTTCTGGTATATACTAGTGTTTTTCACATAGGAGAGAAATATAGCCATATGAATTTAGGACGCAGGAGAGAAACTGGGTTTGAATTAATAAAAAGGCTGTGTCATTTCAGACTCAAAAATAAATATCATATGATTAGTATCATATAAAAATATTTGTCCTCATCTATACTTTTTAGTTGGTTATCAATAATTCTCACTCTTTTTAAATTCATCAGCTCTGTGATTGACTATGGGAGTTCTGCCTTTGTACCTGCTTAGGTGAGTGTCCCCTTGGAAAGACTTCCAGCTTGTCCTGCCATCCATCAGTCCTCTGCATCACACATGCTGCATTTGTTTGTATACAGGGCTCCCCTACAAGAATGGATTGCCTTGAAAAAAAGAGGCCATATTTTATTTACCTATGTTTGTCCTGCACCTAACATAATTCCCAGCAAGTAATAGGTTCTTAATAAGTATGTCTCAAATGAAACTAGTGAGGAAGCATTCAGAGGTAGCCAAAGCCCCATTCACATTAATTGTGTAGGAAAAGGTGGAAATTAGTTAAAAAGTGTTGATCATTGAAGGCCTGTGGTAATGAATTGATGATAATAAAATATAATTAGCGTATCAATTTCACACACAAAGAAAAAATGCTTACCAAAATTTGCTCAAGATATTCACATGAAATACCAATAGTACCCCAGAAGATATATTTATGCCAATTAGTTATTTAGCAATTTTCCTTTCTAAGAGAAAGCAAAATAAACCTCACTACTTTCCCAAATCATCACAAATTCAGAGTTAGAGGGGTCAGACTTAATGAGGCTTATAAGAATGTTCATATGCTTTGACCTAATAATCCTTCTCCTGGGAATCTATACTAAGAAAATAATTCCAAAGAAGAAAAACACTATGCACACAACAAAAATCACAACAGCCTTGCTTGAGATATTTAAATGGACCCCCCCAACCACCTGACACATGCGCGTACCTGCGCACATGAACACACACACACACACACATACACACACACACACACACACACACACAGAATGAAAGGTTCAACATAAAGAAAACAGCAATAACCACAAACACTTCTGGGAACACAAGTAAGTGTTTGCCTTTTATTTTTTTTTTCTCAGCAAATGCAGGATGTGTGTAACAGCATAGATGGATAGTGGTATATAATATACTTAAAGAGAAAGAGTGCAGTGGCCTCAGATAATTGGAGCATGAATTGGATGTCTGGTATATTTAAGTTCTGTTGAATTAAACTCAACTGAGACTTAGCAGTAATTATTTAGTAGGCCTCACTGAACCAGGGAGTCTTACCATTTAATTTATTGTCTGGGTATTTTTTTTTATTCTCTTTCATTCTTTAATAATTTCGAGGGAATCTTTGTAGGAAGCATTCATTATTTGAAGTGAAATGTAAAATTTCCTACCTAGCAATCAACCTGATATGTAGAATCAGCACTGGACTCAGTTTTGTACGGTACCTTAGATTAACTCTGAGATGTACTAAGTTCTGAAAAGCAGGGATGCAGAAAACTTCTGAGCAGGAGAACAAGAGAGAGAGAGAAAGAGAGAGAGAGAAAAAGAGAGAGAGAGAGAGGAGAACCCATTACCCAAGACTACTTAGCATTAAGTTGATTTTTTTTGTGAAAATAGTACTATTATAACATTTCCCTTTTCCTCTTCTCTCTCCAACCCTTACCAATACCTGCATTTTGTTTTAAAATTCATATCTATATCCATGTATGCAAAGTCACAGAGACTGAGTGTGCCCAAAGTACTTTAGAATTACTGACATTCTCAAGGCCTTCAGCAGGAAGGTGAAGGTGATACAGGCAATGGGAATAGGTGTGTCATGAGGCTGACTGTAAAGGGACCTCAGAAGCTAAATCAAGGAGTCCAGCTCATATGACTACACTGGTCCTGAGAGTATAGAAATGAGACCTGCTATACCAATGGGTCAGGAATTACACATGACTCTCATTGATCATTGCTTTTCAGGCCTGGCCTAGAAGAGATTCTTCCCCACATGTGGAATATTTTATTTTCTTTTTAAGAGCTCTTCATTTGTCATCTGGGACAAAAAGTTGGACTCAGTTGCAAGCTCTCACCAATCAGCTTGACTTTGTGGAAGAGCTACCAGGAAACTGGTCTTCATCTGTGGACATTTCTACATTGAAGTAAGCATTCTAAACTCACTTAGGCCTTGAGTCTTGAGAAGTAAGAGAGTTCAGGTAGAGACAACAAAAGAAACAGTGAATTCATTAGGACAGAATAGTATTCTCTACAGCAAAGTGAGACTCACTCAAAATTGACAGAGTAAGGAAGATATAAAACCACTCAGAATTATTCATTCTTGTATTTTGTCTTATACTGATATGACTCGAGTATTTATGCAAATCAAAAAATAAATGTCATCAAGCTGAATCCCGGTCATAACAGATGCATGGGTACATTATGTGGGAGTCTGCAATTTGCCTTATTTTTCTTTTTGAAGGTTATTTTTTTTCAGATTAGCACACACAGATCATTTATATTCACTTTTGTCGATATTTTGGTATTATAAGGATGTTCCACAGTTTCTTTGAGAAAGCCCTTGTTGATAGATACTGGTTGTTTCCATTTCCTGTTCTTGGCTGGAGCAAAGACTGCCATAATAAATACTGTTGTTAAGTGCACCTCTGTACATGCTACATTTCTTACAGATGATTCCTGAAGAGAAATTAAAGAATCACGCCTCATAGACATCTTAAATTTTCAAAAGCAGAGATTTTTACTTCCACTAGCAGGGTCTAAATGCATGCACTTCACATCCTCCACAGGTTTAAAGTAATTTTCAGGGTGTTTCTGATCCCAAGCTGTTCGGTGGTTGTGGTTTGCCTCTTGGGCATGTTTGGCTTTTTTTTTTCTTGTTTGTTTGTTTAGAGACCACTAGTGAGTGAGTACATCCCCTGCTTATCTCTCTGAGTTTGTGAGACTTCACTCAGGAGGATATTCTCCAAATCCCTCCATTTGCCTGTGAATTTTAGGATATCATTTTTTTCTTACTGCTGAGTAGTATTCCATTGTGTAGATGTACCACAGTTTGTTAATCCATTCTTCAGTTGAGGGACACCTGACTCACTCTTGAGGGAGGGGGGAAAGAACTGGATTTGGCCAGAAGTGGAAACTGATCTAAGCATTATTGGGTCGGTGGGACCATAGGACTGTCTGCTCCCTGCCCAGGGAGGGGATGGGGAGTTGCAGAGAAGAAAAATGACCAGATGTGTTGGGAGGGGAAAGAGACCTTGAATAAGGATATACAGGGATGGAAAAAAAAATTCAGAGGGAAAGATGAACACAAAGAAAATATATATGTAGCAATCTTATTTGTATTTCCACACTTGATAAGCCATGCTTATGATTCTTATCCTCTGTATAGTTATTGTTAACTCTTCCACATTTTAAATTCTTTTTACTGTGTTTTTTTTTGATAAATACAAAATAAAGAAGAAAAAAAATAAAAAAAGAATTGAAAAAAAATAAAGTAATTTTCAGAGTCCTGTATCCTACTGTCTCATACTGTCCTTCATATGAGAATCACCATGGGTTCAAGGGATGTTATTATTGAGAAATATGTTGAACCTGAGAGTTGTGTTTATATAGAGAGTATCAGAGACTCATAGCAGAAATGAGACAAGATATCAAGGCTGGTAGCCCTAGGCCTGCAACTGAGTCACAGGGAGATTCTGGTGTGTCTGTTCTATGAATTCTAACAATATAGAGTGAAGTTCTCTGAAACTTGCTTTTCTGTCTCAAAAATTAGGAAATGGATTTAGATTGATGGTATCTTTTAGCTGAGACACCTTGAGTTATCACAGATACCATAGAAGAAAGAATGTAGACTAGGGGGGATGGAGAAAGGATGGCTCAGATGTAAAAGAGTAGAAAACTGAAGGAAGAAGTAAAATGAAGGAAACGATGGAAAATAAGCCCATCGCTACAGTTATTGTTACAGAAGAGCCTTTAAAAAAATTCACAGTGCAGCAGTACCAGGAACTATAACCTTTAAAAAGAAAGAGAAAACATTTCTGAAGGAGACCTGAGGATCAAGAATGCTGTTCTTTTATTTTCAAAAACCCCAAATTAATTTTGCTCAGAAATCATTTTTTTTTTTGTTTATGTTGAGTGAAACCACAGAGAGATAATGGCTGGTCTCAGGGGAAAGATCAGAATGATAGATGTGATAGATTACTGCTCTGGACTGCATGTTTCTATAGGCACTATAAACATGACAGTGTTCTCTGCCTCTTGACGGAAGAGAGATTCATTCCTATGTAGTGTGTTATTAATTACAGCTGCTTAAATCATTAGCCTCAATGACTGTCCCCTCTCTTAGATTCTCATATAGTTTCTCTGAGTACAAACAATGTGGAGAAAATAACTAAGTCATTAAAGACCAGAGTTAGAGTAAGATCCTGAAGCATCCAAACAAAACAAACAAACAACCTCTCCCCCAAAAAGAAAGAAAGAAACACCTACAATCCCTATTCTGAGGAGGCAGAGAAAGAGGGATCAGTCCTGGTCTTGCTGAGCAGCCTCAGTAGCTTAACTAGTGAGTTCCAGGTATAATAAGAGACTCTATATCAAAAACATATGGTGAGAAGCAATTAATAAAGATATCAATGAAGGATATAGATCCCTAGTCTTCAATATGCATATATGTGCATGTGTACCTCTTTGAACACACACGTGCACACACACACACACACACACACACACACACTACACATGAACAATAAAAGTTAAATGGACAATGGAGCAAATCCATGCATAAAGAATAACTCATATTGCTTGATGGTTAATTCCCCCACACAGTTCTGTAGCTTTAAGTGAAATTATTTTGCCTCTTCAGGCTTCTTTGTGTATTTCTATGTAATGTAAGAGCCAATAAAGCCATGACCATGAAAGTCCCTAGATCAGCAGCATCAGTAGCATTGGCATTGCTCTACACATGGTTATATTTGCAGAGTCTTAGACAGGTCCCAAAACTGGTGATACATAACCACCATAGAGGAGTCTTCTTGATCTGTTTGAGCACATTTAATTTTAAGGAAGGCTAAAGTTTGAGAACTCCTGGAACAAAATATTTTCAAAGTCCCTCCCACTTCCCCAGGAAGCTGCTTTAAACTGGGATTAAAAGATGAGTAGTAAGGGGAAGTTGATACAGCATTAAGTAATATTTTCAGAGTATCCTATTTCTTAGTCAAGCACCTCAAGAAAAGCAGATGCTAAGATCTCTCCTTTTCCCTACCTAGGCTGCTCCTTAACCACCTCACTGCTTATATCACAGGCACTGGAACATTGAGATCACTCCCTGTTGTGAAATTTAGAACCACCCAGAGAAACTCAAGAGCCCAGGTTTACTGGAAGCTCAATGAGTCATAATCTGTGACTTGAATTGAGTTGGAACTGATTAAAATCCTTTATTGACTCAAAAGATGTCTCTACTTAAAGACCTCTCTCTTTCCCTCCCTATTTGATTTCTTTCTAATCACACCTTTATTTTTCATTTATGTGCTCATGCTTTTTATTGAAAATACTTTAATTTACACGGATATTCAGATTTAATAAATATCACAATATCCAGTAACTTGTAAATACCACATTCTGAAGAACCAGAAGCCAATGATGTTGCATTCCTCACTAGCCCCTGTGGGAGGCAGTATGATACAGGCAACAGTCCTGAGTTCAGCTATCCATCATCCATTAGGTTAGAGTTCTAATCCCCGTACAGCTCTTTGTTGATGACTGACAGAGATGGCTCAGTGGTTAAGAGCACTGCCTGCTCTTCCAGAGGACCCAGGTTCAATTCCCAGCACCCACATGGCAGCTAACAACTGTCTGTAGTTCCAGTTCCAGGCAAATAAATAAAAGTTTAAAAAAAAAAAAAGAAAGACACTGAGATAATTTTTAAAATGGAGACACTCACATTTTTTTAAATTTCTGGATATATGTAAGCTTTGAATTGGTAAAAATAAATGGGAAATCTCGGATTGAGAAGAAATTATAATGGCTTTATTAAAGGCGCTATTTTTTCCTATCCTTTGCTTTGTGCTTTTTCAAGGGCTAACCTTAATCATTTGCCACCTAGCTCCATGTTGCAGAAAAATAGGGACTGTTATTCACATTTCCTAGCATGATCCCTAGGGTTTCTATTAAAGAAGCAAATACCAGATCACACCACTCATTCCTCAATAAATGTGTTTACTACCCTGTAAATTCGAACATATCAGTAGCTTGTTATAGAGAGAAAAGCTGGCTGCCAAGAAAGATATGTCATTCCACAGGAAATTTGGGTTTAATATATACAAGGGAGCCAGCACATGGAAATCTCTTTGGAAATGATAAAGTCCTATAATGAAAAATCCACTACAATACTAGGCTCATTTCAGCAGATAAATATTTAATATAGATCATCCAAGATTAATTGCCTACTGAAATGTGCCTATCCTCTGGCTGGAGAGGAAAGAGAGCATCTTTATGTGAATTTATGACAATGTTTGAAACAGACAAAGCTGAGCTGGTTTGAGGTTCATTTTTCCTACCATTGAGAAATGCATCACAAAGTTCCCAAGGCCTTCTGCTTGCCTCTGGGCTCCTACTTCAGTGTAGCATGGATGGCCACTCTTTTGCATACTAATTAAGTTCTTACAAGCATGAAGAAAAAATAGAGTTCAATAGAATCACTAAAATCAGTACCTGGAAAAAAACTAATGTAAAAAAACCTTTTGGCTCTCGGGGCTGGTGCAGAATGAATATAAAAGCTGGAAACAGTACAAGGATGGAAAGAGGGGATCAAGGGAAAGAATGAATAAAAAGCATTGAGGAAGCTCATTCTAGGGGAAGTTAGATAAGAATGTCTTTGTGTATTGATAACAAGGCACTGACACTGGAAGCAGATAGCTGACATTTTCAAGTGCACCATACTATAGGAAGTGGTGGAGGTACAACTTCAGTTACGATCTTTCTCATTCTAGATACTCTATTCACCTAATGATTCTCCTGGTTTTAAAAGTTTTAACCTCAGGGATTTGTGCCATGGATAGAAGTCCAGTTTAGGCTGTTGAGCTCTAAGACTTTTATCACCACTTTCTCTTCCCCTTCTCTTCTCTAGTTTTCTCATCTCTTCCCTTCTCTTAATTTTCTTTCTCATTTCTCTTCCTTACTTCCTTATTGCTTCATTATCCAGTAGAGTTTCTTATATCCTCTATGATATTTCTGGAGCCTCAATAGTCAGTTGTGAAATTTAAGGTGTTCAACATTACCAGATGCTTTTTACTTAATGATTAGTAGAAGTTCACTTCTAACTTGTTCTTAGAAATGTGATCCCACATACATTAGAAGGATGACCTATCTTTAAACCAATTAAATATGAATTTAAATAGGAAAAACAAGCCTGGGCAAATAGGTGCTGTCAAGTTCTCCTCACCATCTGCTCCTAGTATCAGCATCATCCTCACAATAATTAAAAATATCAATAAACATATGGGAATCTTCAAAATATTTATTTATTATTTTCTTTCAAGACCACAGTTTCCCCTCTACCTCTCTTTCAACCCCACCTCCTCCTATGTCCCACTCCTTCATTTCTCTTCAGAAAATGGAAGGTATCACCTAGATATCAAAAACACATGACATATCAAGTTGTAAAAGACTATACACCCTCCTTGTATTAAGGCTTAGCAAGGAAAACCAGAATGAAGACTGGTGTCAGAAAAGCCAGCAAAAGAGTCAGAAAAAGCCTGTGCATCCATTGGAAGAAGTCACACAAGACCAAGCCACACTACTATCACATATGTATGTGTGTAAGTCAGTCCTATGTAGGCTCTCTTGGTTGTTCAAAGTAAATAAAGAACTCAAGAAGCTAGACATCAAAACACAAATAATCCAAATAAAAATGGGGTTCAAATCTAAACAAACAATTTTCAACAGAAGAATCTAAAGTGGCTGAGAAATACTTAAAAAAAATTTCAACATCCTTAGCCATTAGGGGAATGAAAATCAAAATGACACTAAGATTCCACCTTATACTTGTCAGAATGGCTCAGACCAAAACCTCAGTAGACAGTTTATGCTGGAGAGGATATGGAGCAAGGGGAACAGTCCTGCACTGCTGGTGGGGGTGCAAGCTTAACAACTACTTTGGAAATAAAAAAGGAAGTCTCTCAGAGAAACTGGTAATCAATATACCTCAAAACACAGCTATACCACTTTTGCACATCTATCCAAAGGTTGCTCAATCATACCACAAGGACATTTGCTCAACTATGTTCATACCAGCTTTATTTGTAATAGCCGGAACCTGGAACAACCTAGATGCCCATCACCTAAAAAATTAATAAAGAAAATATAGTACATTTGCACAATGGAGTATTACTCAGTTCTTAAATGAAATAACATATGAAATTTTTAGGGAAATAGATGGAACAAAAAAAAAAGAAAAAAAAGAAAAACAATATCCTGAGTGAGGTAACCCAGACTCAGAAAGACAAACATGATATGTACTAAATTATTGGTGGATATTAGCTGTAAATTATAACATCAGAATCCACAGACACAAAGATGATATGTAACAAGAAGGAATCAAGGTGTGTGGGGGGGATTGGAATCATCCCAGAATGGGAAATAGAAGAGATTTTGTGGGTGGACTTTGGCAGGTGGAAATGGGAACATGAGAGATCTGATCAGAAGATGGAGAGGAAGAACACTAAAGAGATGCTGAAAAAGGGGTGGCAGCATTTCAAGGTCAGGTAGAAATCTGGTACAAAGAAAATTTCAGAAATCTACAAGGATGACCCCAGGAGAGACTCCTAGCAATAGTAGATAAGTAGCCTGAACTAGCTTTCTCCTGTGTCTGCAAAATACATGAAATGTTGATGTAACTAGTAGGAATGATACCTGTGTCTGCAATATATGTAAAATTTTGGTGTGCCTAGTAGGAATAAAACCTGACAACAAAATTTAATGTGTAAAATCAATGGTTTTTGGTGTTTTGAAAGCTCAGAGAAAGTAACACCTGCTGTAGGAAACCCTATCTATAAAGAACAGTGAGGAGTAACTTACTGAACATAAAGTTCTAACATTGATCCATAAATATCATCAAGTCACCTAAGTATTATGAATTCTTTTGCTGAGGAGAATAAGTATTAGACAGACTTTGAGCATGTTACCAGAGTGGAAGATTAGATGAGATACTTAACATAATGTTAGAAACGTTTTTCTTTTTTCTTTTTTTTTTTTTTTTTATTCACGAAATCACCAAACACCCTGTCTATTTCACCTTGAGAAATCAGAAGCACAGAGAAAAATGAGATAAGAGGGGAAAAAATAAAACACCTTGCTAACCTTATCTGATCTATCTCTCCATTCTGGGAATCCAATGCTAGGTTATTACAAATGTTATTTAGGGTTTCTAATACATTTCAATTTTAAATAGTTTATAGGGTTCTTTAACTCTCCCCTTTGAGTAAGCTCTGACTTATGAGAGACAGCTTACAAGAAACAATTCTTGAATAACATCCTAAATATATCATTGCGGGATGAAACTTCCTCATTATTTGATTCAGATAGTTCACATCTTTGACTTTTATTCTACATGAACTTCAGGGAACAGCAAGCTTTAAGCTTGATTTTCTACTCTGAGTATTGAATAGGTTACCTAGGAACAGCTCATTTACTTCTCTGTACTGTAAACATATCACTGATATAAATGTATGAACACATGTCTATGGTAGGGTATTTGTAATGATTGACTTGTGACATACATCAGAACATGATCTGCTACACTGGCCTTAACACCTAACAGAGAAGCAAGTAGGTAAGACAATAGAAGCAACAAAGATCATTAAAAATGCAAAGCTTTCCAGAGCCACAGAAAGAATGTTCCAGTGCACAAGAACCATGGTTATCATCTTCCTGATGGAGCAGATATATCCAAAGGTGGATACTACAGTGTATTCAACAATTCATTGTTGATTTGCATAACTGGTGGCAAAATTAACATTTATTTTTTAAATAAAAGTCAGATATCTGTATTTTTCTCTAAAATGCTTCAATTTTTTATAAAGCAAAATCTCGCTGTTACCTTTAAAACTCATTGTGAGCCAAAAATAACATGTCTTTGGACCAAGGTTTGGGTGCTCTGTTACAACAGGAGAACAAGACTAAAGATTTTTGAGTGTCTGAGTATTGATATGCAAGGCCTGTTTCCCATAACCTTTCTTTATCTTGGTCTCAATGAAAAAGATTCACTTAAGGAAGATAAATCACTTCAACTTCACAGTTGCTTTCTGTATGCAATTAATTCACTCTCACTCAGAGTTATGCCATCAATATATGATTTTTAGAAGCCTGCTATGTAAAAGATAACAATTACCACTCAGGAATGTTTTCTCTTTTAAAAAATATCATAATACAAACAGGCATAAATGAATATTTTGATATATATATAAATAACCATGTTTGGTATTTTGGAGAAAACAAGTTAACGATAACAAGGACAAATCTCAAATAACAAGAGAATATTATGGTATTAAGGAGAGAAAAGATTTCCAAAATCACTATCCAAAAAAGTAATTAATGTTATTTAGGAATTAACAAGCTAATAAATAATCACAAAGTGTCTATTATGCATGATATATTGAAGTGGGAAATCAAAGTATCTTAGTGAGAAGATATTTTTCTTTAGCTTTAAAATGTACCAAGAATATGGTAAGTAAAGATTTAACTTATCTTTGGGGCAAAAAAAAAATGGTAAGAAAATGACTGCCATACTATGTTATGCTATTTGGACTTTCAGTCTTGCACTCAGGAAGTCACTGATTTTTATTATAACCTGGGGCACTGCATATGCTAGGCATGTACTGTAACTCAGAATCACATTCCCAGCATAGAAAGCCATTGTATAACATGCACACATACATACACACACGTGAGTGTGTGCATATGTGTGTGTGTGTATGTGTGTGTGTGTGTGTGTGTGTGTGTGTGTGTAAGAAATAAATAAAACTAAGCCAAATTCTATCTTAGAAAACTAGTTAATACTTTGTGGTTCATAAAAGAAAATGATTTAATTAAGCCAGTGTTGCAGTTTAGGGACTGAGAGAAGCTAAAGGCATCTCTTATTAGAAAAGAATATTCTGAAAGTGGCATTGAAGAAAAGCAGAGTTGAAGTTCAATGATCTGCCAGAGAAGATTAGCAGATGTCTAAGGACTTCTATTGCTTTGTTTCATAGGAATATCTAAAACACATAAACTCCAGGTAGAATGCTGATTTCCCACCATCATAGTAGCTACTGATTCTAGGCTTTCATCAACTCAGAAATCTACAAGAATGGACACATTTGTCAATAAACTATTCATATAACTGGCAAGGCTACTGTCTCTGATTTTAATAGTTCACATAACTCAATCATCATATATTTGCAAATCTTCTAATTTCTTATAAATTCCATGGGCCCTTATAACAACCTTTCTAATGCTATGACCTTTTGAAATAGTTCTTCATGTAGTGTTGACCCTGCCATAAACTTATTTTCATTGCTGCTGTTAGTTTCGTGCGTAAAAGCAAGCACACACTAACAAGGCCACAAATGGTGTTTATTTAAGAGAAGAGTCGCAGGAGAGTAGAGAAACAGAAGAGCGAGAAAGAAGTCAGGGGACAGAGAAGAAAAAAGGACCAGAGCACATGCTTGCAGTCGCTTTTAAGGGAAAGAGCGTGCACAGGTATGCATCATGGGTCCAGGGAGGTGCTTCCTGGTTCAGCCATGGTCCAAGGCGGTGCTTCCCTACTCAGTGATGTAGGGTTTACACAGCCACACCCAGGGGTGTGCCCCAGTACAAGGTGCATCCTACCTGGGCCAGAGTTGGGCCAGCTATGTAAAATGTCAAGAATCCTTACAGCTGCCTCATAAATGTAATTTTGCTACTGTAATTATTTGTAATATAAATATTTCATATGCATATTATCTTAGGTGATGCCTGTGAAAAAGGTTATTTTATTCCCTAAAGGGTTGCAAACTACAGGGTGAGAACTACTTACTGCCTTGGAAGCTTACAGCCTCTACTTTGGCACAAACTGCCATTTGTATATGTCAACGCTTCTTCTTCATTCAACAAAGACTATTTTTAATAAATGACTTTAGAACTTTTGATAAAAGCAACAAAAACAAGTGTTCAGCTATCTATCTGATAAATAACTGTAAAATTAGATATTCCTCTTTCTCCTATATTCTTTACCTTTCCTGTGAGTATGATTTATCCACATGTTCAAAACAGGTGAGTGTGCATACTTCCCCATATGGAAGCCACAAGTTGATAGTAGGTGTTTTCCTTGAATTTATTTCACCTTGCTTTTGGAAACAGTTTATCATTGAAGGCAGATTTTATTGATTCAGTTAGGCTAGGCAATAAGCTTTAGGGAATGAATTGTTCTGTCCTGGCTCTACCCATCCTTCCTAGCACTGATTTATAGGCATATGTTATTGTGCTATATATTGTGTATTTATGTTACACCCTGAATGTGGTCAGTGCAGATGCATGACAAACGTTTTACTGACTGAGCCCTCTCTGCACACCTTGATTCATTTTAAAAGACCACCATAGCTAGATGCCTGAAATCAACATACTAAGTTTAAGAACAGACTGGACTGCCTGAGGAGAACCTGACAAATAAGTAAACCAAGAAACAAACACAAATACATAAATAGGACAAGGTACACAAAATATAAGAATTATATCTCTCTATCTAATGTGAAGGTGGCCACAAGCAAAGATGGAAATACATATGATATCAGTGTGATATAGAACAAAACAGTCCACAGGAATAAACCCAGACCTATAGCATGACTACCTTCCAATAAAGACTAGTTGCCACTAAAAATTGGATTATTGTTGTTTGGTAAGCAAAAGGAATGACTTTAAAATACCGATCATCCTAATCGCTCAGGGCTTTAGCCAAAGACACTATTATTATCATGCCAAAGAGAACCAAGGAAATGGGCATTTGAGATTTTTTTTAAATATCTGTAGGAAAGGTACACTTCATAGTGACAGAGACTCAAGAATTATAATAGAGGAAGAGATACGAAAGCTGGGGTTAGAAATTGAAGTCATTCTGGAATATCAGTGATAACAGATGAATAAGGGTTGATGTGATTTTCCAGGAAGAATAAAGGAAAGAACCACATTTGTTAAATATTTGGAAAGAGCATCAAGTATACTATTTAGACAAAATAACTATGGATAGAGTGACCCCTGAATTGAGGGATGGACTCCCATTCACAGAGACGATCTCAAATAGGAATTAGTAAAGGTCTTTACTTTACTAATTACAAATTACATAAAAGCATCCTTCCCAGGAATGAAGCAATAGCTTGTTGCAGCTTCTCCTAACATGATTTGTCAAGATTTTTTTTATGTAGTAGACCAACTAAAAATACTCCCAGAAAGGTAGCCGTGGGTAATCAACACTGTGAAAGGTTACTGAAGCCAAAGTCTAATTTATTCATACATTTTTCCTCCAAAGATTCTGTAAATTAAAAATTCTGTGTTGCTAAAAGTTTGACAGTCCCTCCCAGAGTATCAAGGTATTCTACATTTGACAAATCTAGCCATTAAAGTCTTTTTCCAAAACATGTCCTCTAGCAAATATCAGCAATGATGTCTCTAGAAACAAATCACAAGATCTTTGCTTCCTGTTCATGTTCTATGTAAAACTTCAAAGCCTCCAAGGCATAGTA
This sequence comes from Sigmodon hispidus, assembly GCA_004025045.1. Lineage (NCBI taxonomy): Eukaryota > Metazoa > Chordata > Mammalia > Rodentia > Cricetidae > Sigmodon > Sigmodon hispidus. The sequence continues at coordinate 103,882 of PVIH01002370.1, read as the reverse complement.
ACAGAAAGCATCACAATGTCAATACATAGTTTTAAAAAATGTCCAAATTGTGCTGAAAATCCAGATGGCAATAGCAGGTGCATGAAGAAGAAGCTGAGACATTCAAGGGTGTCTTTTACCTGGCCTTGTCTCCCAGATATAGGTGGGTGGTACTCAACTACACAAAAGGATACAAAAATGGGACAGAATTATAGAGTAGGCTGAAAGAGAAGTGTATAATAGGTACAGTCATGACCTTCTCTCTACTATCCTCCATCTGCAGGAGACAAAAGGAAATCTGTGCTGAGGCAACGTGAGCTGGCTGTGTTTAATGATATGTCACACTGCTAATTTCAGAAAAGGAGTCTTAGTTAGAAAAATACTTTACTCCCAAAGACCAAGGATGTCACTCAAAGACAGCAATAATTTTCTAAAATTTTTAAGAAAGGAGAAGGCCCATGGTACCAAAGTATGTAAGAAAAAAAAAAAAAAAAAACAAGCTCCCAGCAAACATTTAGTTCTATAAGCTAATTGCGGAGATGAATGTATAGACTCCCAGATTTAGTCAATTACATTTCACAAATTAGCTATACAGCTAGGATCTGAAACAAAGTGTCATAGTACCTCCTGTTCATAAATGGAATGTTTCTCAAGATCTGCCTAGATAAAGATTTTCTCTAATGTGAGACATTTTGAAAGCAGAAAGAAAAATGTAATCACATTAGCTGTATATGTTTTTAGTATACATTTAAGGCATTAATTTATAGCTGTTTACTTGTGTGTCATTAACACTATGCCATTAACTCCTTCAGCTAAGATGTCATGTTACTTACTATTCATATCCATGGTAACCAGCAGAATGCTTGGCACAAAATAGGTCTTGAATGCCTGAACTATGAAACGACAAACAAATGATTGAAAAGAGGATACACAAACACTAGAAGTTAAGACACTGTTCTTTGCCCATGTCTCTCTTAAAGTGAGTCTTCAATATATTCTGCCAGTGCAGAAAAATATCTACCGTCCTTCCTGAAAATTAAGTAATTGTTTCTTTCCTCCAATAAGAGGTGTTTCCCATCTATAGCAGAGGTAGATGGACCAAAGTTTTATGGCCAAAGGTATATAAGATTTGGATATACTCAATGGTGCAAAGGAGGTTATACGAAAAACCTCCTTCTCTCTCTGCCCTTCTCTTTATCTTTCTCTCCCTATCACTCTCCTCTCTTCATATTTAGCTCATCATTTCTTCTTGTATTTTTTATCTGTTATGATTACAAGAAAGGTCAAAATTTTACCTAAGTTCAAGAACACAGAAAAAGGAATTCGGAACCCAGGTTATTAATAAATTTTCCTAAAATATAACCATGTATTTTTTTATTTAATTGCTGATTTATAAGTTTCTGTTGGATCTCCTCACTACTAGCACACACACACACACACACACACACACACACACACACACACACACTATGTAACATGACTTTGGCTTTAAATACATAACAGGGATTAAGGAACAATCAAATACATGATGCTAAGAAGTTTCCATTCTGCAAAGTTTCCCAAAAAATTAGGTGCATTTAGGAAAGTCCCAGTATATGGTATGAATAACCAGTAAATTGAACACAAATCTGACTTATCACTGCAATATATAAAATACTGAGAGGAAATAAGTGTTAAGATAGATATATTCTCATGAATCTGTTTCAATGTAAGAACGAAAATAGCTCTGTGTGTTTTTATAAAACTTAAATATTCTTCATTATTCTTGTTCTTGAAAGATGCCCTCCAAGATACTACTTTGAAAAGGAGTGGAAGAGACAGCACTGATTTGCCTAAACTGTGTGTCAGTAGTAAGAAAGGAGTCAACAAACAAAAAAATCACCAATGAACAGTTAAATCAGTATTTAATGTCACGTGAGAAGCTTTAGATAGTAGGAAACCCACCATGCCTTAAGAGAGAATTTATAATAGGCAAGTCACTTGAGTCTTGGCTTCCTCACTCACAAAATGTGTTATCATTACCTCCCACATTAAAGAACATGTTTTCTGAACTTTAAAATATTATGTACAGTTGGCATATTTGCATATGAGGAAGAAGAATTGGAAGTGAAGACAGAAAAAAATGGAGGGGGCACTGTGTGCAACTTAAAGTGAAAACTAGAAGTTCTTCTTCCAGAATCTAGTACAAAGTAAGACTATTTATTCTCTCCTCTTATAATCAATTGACTATTGAAAGAAAATTTAAAAGGTTCTAAGGTGGAGGAATAAAATTATCTGTTTTCAGATGTTATTGTATATCTAGAAAACTGTGAAGACTCAACAAATCATCTTAGGGTACATCAATGAATTTAATAAATTTGCAAGACACAAAATCAGCAAAAAAAGCCATCAGCTTTACTATACACTAATGATGAGTTGTCTAAAAATGAAAGTAAAAGACTATTCAGTTATAATTAGCAAGAAAATGAATAAAAACTGATGACTAAATTTAAGCAATTAAATAAAATATTGACATTAAAAAATATGAAACTGGGGAAGAGAAACTAACTAAACAAGACAGCAGTATAGGAGGGAAAGACAGCCCATCTTAATTTATTGAAATGTTTAATATTGTTAAACTTATCATAATGCCAAGAGTGGCATACAAATTATATGCACTCTATTAAACCAAATTATATCTCTTTATAAAAATAGGATAAATAAACTTAGACTACATACAGAATTGCTAATGCTCCAAATGGTCAAGGCAATGTTAAGGAAAAAGAACAAGTATGGAGTCATAACATTTATTGGCTTGAAAGCATATTACTAACCAATATTGATCAAAACAACATAATACTTGTCTGAAATCAGACATATAAACCACTGTAATGTAGTACACAGAGCAGAAGCAGAGGCCTATATGTTTATTCTATCTTTGAGAAAGCTAAGTATTGTATACTCTTAGTATACAATAGGCAATAGGTTTTAGTAATTACCCTACCCAAATCTCTAGTGTTACATAAGTGCAAATCAAGAGTCATGTAGTAATCATTGAGGTGACAGGTGATGAGTATCAAGGTTGTTGAGCTAAGAAAGACTGTTTTCTTCTTTCACAAACTGGTCTCTCCATTTCCCAAACTTATTCTCAAACTTTGGAGGATGACTCTATAGTGGTTTCAGATATCTGAGCTATTAGTTGTGTGACCCTGGGCAAATTAAGTTTCTGAATCTATTTTGTCATGTGTAAAATGAGGTTACCACAAACTATGTAAGGTATAATATGTCTGCATGTACTTTACCTACTATAATACCTTATCATTTTTCCATCATATTAACACCCCATCATATTTTTTATAGGCTGTTGTCTTCTTGTGACTCTTTGATTCTTTCTAGGTTAAATAATTCCAAACAACTTTGTTCTTGGACTCTCTCCATTCCTGTTTCTGTCTCACTTGCAATATTAAGCATGGCAATGTTGCATTATGCTAGTCTTTCACTTCCTGAATATTCTTCCTTCTTTTGAAAACCCACATATTCTGGTGGTTTTGTTCTTTATGATACCAATAAAATACAATGTAAGATCTAGCTTTGCTGAAACTGTGGTAAGGATTGTAAGCCATACATAGAAAGAGCAATATAATCTCCCCCTTTTTTTCTGACAAATATGCATGGGCCTGATTGTACCAATGTCATTTTGGAAACAGAAGAATATTGAACTCATTATGCTTAAGCAAAAGTAATTCTTCCATCAGTCAATTTGCCTGGGGTCAACTGTCCTAACACATTATTCTGGACTTCTGAAAGAATAGATATCTAATGGACCATCTTCAATATTACAGCTGATGTTCATTTTGTTACCCTAAAATGATATTCTGAAATCAGGCTATTCAAATGTAATTATCTAGTGTACTATCTTGCATCAATGCAGAGAAAAGAATCCAACAACAATCTTCCAGTGTCCATACACAATAGGTTCTATATTAACATTAAGATACAGGATTTAATCAACACATTTAGTTTCACTTTCTCTTCACAGCATCTGACTGTGCTTGGAGAGGTAAAGATGATAAACTGCTTTTTAGAAAGAGTGAGTGAAGGTTCAGAAAGGATAAATCACCACTTAAAGACCTAAGGCAAAACAGAATAAGAATCAAATATAAAAATGTTTTACAGATTGAATTGTCCCATGTCTTCTTATGGTCTCTGCTGTTGTAATCAGTAGGTACTATTATTGGATATTATTTCTACCCTCAAAGCATCAAAACTATGACCTTAATAGGCCCCACTCCTGGGATTGTATGTTGAGAAAGAGGACCCAATAATAGGTAAGGCCTAATGGGAGATACTGAATTTACAGAAACTATCATTTAAAGTATTAAAGCTGATCTCTTGGAATAGATTAGTTATTAAGAAAGTAGAGTACTTGATGTTGGGGGGAGGAAACTGGATCTGCAGGAGTGGATGATGAACTAAGCCATATTGGGACCTTGGGACCTCCCGCCCTTTCTGGGGAGGAATGGAGAGATGTGGAGAAGAGAGTGTGACTGGAGGAGGTGGGAGGGAGAAGGGACCTTGAACAAGGAATACATGAATAGACAATATTTCATAATAATAAAAAAGAAACAAAAAAGAAAATAAAGTACATGCTCTACTGTTCTAGATAACTCTTTGAGTGACCCAAGGAAAGCAATCTTCCCCTTCTAATTAGTTCTACCCTGATGCCATTCACCACATTGTGATGTAGCTAGGAGACTCTCACCAGAGCCTAGTTGATGTTGGCACCAAGTTCTTACAACTCTAAATTGATAAGCTAAATAAGCCTATTTTCTACATAAATTATAAGTATTTAACTATATCAACTTAAAATGGAGTAGAATACAACTTTCATAGAATTAGTTCCTGTTACACAATCACTTTAAGACATCATTGCATATAGTAACAACCGAATTCATGAATTCATGCTACATGCCTTGCACAGAATTTCCATAGATCCAAGTCTCTTGATTTATTCTAACTCCATGACCTTCACAATTACCCTCCTTGAGCTCCCTAATTCCTCTTTTAGTTAATCTAGAACATGTCATTTCCCTAAACGTTCTAATTCTGACATATATCAAAACATCCCAGTCACTGGCTTAATTACCACAACACCTGTATTCCCTCAAAGATCTCGAAGCCTGTGACCTTCATTCACTCTATATGAAGCCTACCACCTCCACCTGTCTTTACATTTGACTTACATTAAAATATCTGGCCATATACTTACTTTTACCAATATCATTTTAAATAAATTTAAATGAATATATTATGACATATATTTATAATCATTATATTCAGCCCTATGATTTGAGACATGTATATATTTTTGAATGGCTAAATCAAACATATTGTCAAAAACATTGCCTAACATACTTATTTTGTGGTAGAAACACTTAAAGTTACCTTTTCTATAATTTTCAAATACAGAGTAGATTACTCTTAATTATAAACATAATTCTTAACACTAGATTAGGGGAATTTATTCCTCTTATGAAAATTAAATTTAGCAATTTTTAACAATTTGCTAGGTTCCACATATAAAAGAATGTATGGTATTTGTCTTTATCTGTGTGGCTTATTTCACTTACTGGAACATCATCAAGGTTTGTCCATGTGGTCACAAAATGAAGGTATTAACTTCTCTTTAGAGACTGAATAATATTCCTCTGTGTGTACATATATCACGTTTGCTTTAATTCATTTGTATATGGTTAGATGCAAGTCAATTTGTAGGTTGACTATGCTAAATAATGCAACAATAAATGAAATTGTAAATATTTTGTTACACTAATTTCATGTCATTTGGCTGTATAGATATATTTAATTATAAGATTTTAGGACCATAATGTAGTTCCAATTTTTGTTCATTATTCTCATTTCTCTTATTCTAATTATCTTTCCATCTCACCTGTTACAAAGTCCTCACCCCCACCTCCACCCCCATCAAAACCAACATTAAAATCTCCAATATTTTGTTAATAAAGCATTTCAGTTACATTGTAGAGGAATATCTCAGCTTCAGTCTACAGTCATTATAAATAAATTGTTCACTAGACTTAGAACCTTTTATCCTAGAGTTTATATATAAATATATGTGTGTGTGTGTTGTTTGTTTGTGTGTGTGTGTGTGTGTATGTGTGTGTGTGTTTGTGTTTGTATGTGTGTATTTACTTAATAAGAATCTTTCACTGGTCTATAGATTGGCAACTCCAAACTGGTCTTCTATCTGCATTTTCTGGATTTCTCCAGTATTTTTTTCTTTAATCCCACAAGGCTTAACAAAGCTGTCAGAGGTACCTCAACTCAAACTCTTATCTCTCTCTCTCTCTCTCTCTCTCTCTCTCTCTCTCTCTCTCTCTCTCTCTCTCTCCTCTTTCTTTTTCTTTATTCCTCTTTTAACCAAACCATGACACTCTTAAGTCGTACCTGTGTTCTTCTTGCATGCTCAAGAATTGCTTTCTCCAGATTAATCGCACTTTGAGCAACAGACTCTGTCCTATAAATGCCCCATGTCTCTCAAAAATGAACAAAAAAGTCTTGTTTTCATATCTACTCCAGTCCTGGTTGTATTTCTTCAAAATGTAAAATCAAACCTCCACCTCTTTTTCTTTCTTTTCTTTTTATGTTCCAGCCCACTGCAATCTAGCATCTGGCCCTAAGTTTCTATTTAAAGAATTACTGACAAAAATTAAAAATTTTAAATCTGTAGTTTGTCTTTAGTCCTTATTTGCTATAGTTAGTATTTGAGAATCCTGAGGATTGGTTGCTAATGCCACTACCTCCATGTGTGCCTCTATTTTAGACTCTACCAAAGAAATCATCTATGAATGTTCTTTCCATATGTTTAGCCAGCTCTCTAACTTTCAATATTTTTCTTCACTAATGCTTAATAGTCTTTTTATATATGAACATCCACTCAGGAGCTATCATTGGAGGCCTGAGGACTGTGAAAATTATGTTACCCGACTCTGTTTTAAGTGCTCAAATTATTTCTACAACTGACTATAAGGTTTCTGTCTGGATAATCCACATAATATAAATTCAGTATTTTTAAAGCTGACTCATCATTTTTAAATATATACAACCTCAAAAATGCATTCCTGAGCGCTCCATCTTAAAGAATATCACCACTACTTATTCAGTGAAGTCAACAATATTCACCTGTTTCCCATTCATCCCACAACTTACAATTCATTGCTGAAAGTATAGTTCTGACATTACCCTTAGGTGATAAGTTTTTGCTCTCAACCTCCATATTCAAGCACTCATCAAATGCTGACCCTTCTGACTCCTTAAACTTTTCTCAGGTGATGATTGTATTCATATAAAATTCTTGAAATAACAATGCCATACATATGAAAAGCTCATGGTTATGGCTGAGTTTAGAGGTATAGCTGATAAAAGAATGAGGTCTGACTTTAAGGGTTATCCAAGACATCATTGTGGAAATATAGCTTTCTGAAATCTTGATTGTAAGTGACTTTCTTATCATTTTGGAAACTCTTATCGTGTTATAACAGTTTCAAATATTATATTTGAAAACATCTCACTCCATTTCTGCTATTTAATCATAAGTGACTTTTTTCCTTTTCTTTTCTTGAGCATATGAAAGCATTTTGTAACTTCTGACTTTTCCAATCCATCCAGTTTCTCTATTTTAACAAGAGTGACCGAAGACACAGTTGAAGGTTGGGCCACATTAGTCAGCATCCTCTGAAAATCAGCTGATGCTCTCACAATAGTTTGAAACCTTTACACTGAGATGGTCCCAAAGAACAGCAGGACATATCAATGATATCAAGAAAATGAGTGACTCTTAAATTTACTAGGCCCTTAATGCAACACATATAGCTTTGCTTTCAAGTACAAAGTTTCTTTGTGGAGGTTTACTTTAGATACTTTATGAGTTTAGAAAAGATTGCACAAAATGAAGGGGTAGCATTAAATGAGGAAAGTAGCAGCTGAGGTCAAAGTGTAAAAAGTAGTAGTAGGCAGCATGCTAATTTGAGAATTAGATGAGAATAGTACTCTTCCTTTAGTTTTGCATGCAATATATTTTTTTCAGATGGCCAGTGAGTATGTCACGACAAATACTTTTTTAGTTGTTTTGTTCTAACCACTTAATAAACATAGTTATTAGTGTTTTTTTGGCCTAGAGGAAACACACCAAAAGTTCACTGAAGCAAGACCTTGAAATACAGTAGGGAATCATAGGAGCTATTGCCTTTGCCTTAAGATAAGGTTTAAACTATTTTATAGAATGTACATGGGACTTTGTGTCCTGACCTTGCTACTTACTAACTACTGGCAAGCTAATATATCTTTCTATGTTAACCAATACTAAATTATTTGAAAACTACAGACTTACTTGAGACTTCTTTAAATGCATGTATGGGCATGCATGAGTGCAGCACATGATCACACACACAAATACACACACACCACAATCTGAAAGTTTTTCATGATCTTGCAAGACTGATTTTAGAGCTCTCTTTGGACAACACTACCCTATCCCTAGCACTCCTCAAATTAGGAGGTCAATTTGGCTTTTGCTTTTGGTTCTTTTCAGATGTCCTTTCTTGCTCTTGATGGGTCACTAGTGATTTAACAACATTAAAAACTAGTATATTATCTGAACATAGTATGAACCAACAAATGCATGTATTTCCTTCTTTCCATGAAGTACAGCAATCACAAGCCATCCTTCAACAGTGAGACTCTCCTGTCATTTGTATTCAGTTCCTTTCTTCTAATTCAAAGCACACTCTCCATCAATATGAAATAAAATGGGTGTCATACTAGAAGCAAAGAGGGCTGTCACAAGCTCTCAGGGAAAGAAGCTGCACTTTGCTGACCCTCTTTGAAAAACAAACCTGCAATTGCATTAAGCACAGTTATCCAACCTACACTAACACACACACACACACACACACACACACACACACACACACACACACCTCTCTATGAAATGATTGGATTGTTGTGTGATAACACAGCTGGAAAACCATCCCTAGGAATCTAAGTCTTTAGAAACTACACACTGAAGATAAACTAGCAAGCACACTGAAGCAAAAACTAAAAGATGAGCTGTCACAGATTTCCCCCAAGTCACCTGGACGAACTAATTAAATAGAATCATGCAAATTATGAAAAGTGTAATATATTTTGAAATGATGAATGTATGTCAATAGACCAAAGATAACCATATCGTGTTGGCCACTTATTCATATCACATGGGACCTCAGGGTATCAAAAAGCTCTGTGTCTTAGTCTTCTATCAATGTGGTTTTTGTTAAAAGTGTCCCCTTGGTCCAAGTATGGTTCACAGACTACCATCAGAAGTTATCAATACCACAGAACTCATGCTATGAAAGTCCTAATAAGATACTTCTGTGAGAGTCATTTTTGCAGAATCTCCAGGTTTTTATGCTTCAGCTATCTGGTTTTGCTAAAAGTACTTATACCATCTTATCCTATTTTCTCTTTTTTTTCAGGCTTCCCAAAACCTTTGGAATTATCCCTTTGTTGAAGAAAAAGTTGAGGCTCAATGGATTTTTAAGCCATGTATTTAAAGCTTGTTTAAGGCTCATATTAAGATTAGACTCACTCCAAGGACTTACTAAGTTCTGGTGACCATTTTAGAGTTCACATAAGAATAGATACTGCCTGCTTTCTGGAAGTTTCCATCAAGTTGAACAATGAAAAGTCAGGTAGATATAAAGGGTAGAATTCAAAATGATCCTCTAGACCAGCGGTTCTCAATCTTCCTAATGCTGCAACACTTTAATACAATTCCTCACGTTCTGGTGAATCTAATCATAAAATTATTTTTGTTGCTACTTTATAATTTGAATTTTGCTACTGTTATGAGTTGCAATATAATTGTTTTTTGAGATTGGGGTTTGTCAAAGAAGTCATGTCCCACAGGTTGACAACCAATGCTCTAGAAAATATAAGAATGCACTTTTAATGATACTCAATAATCCTCATGCCCAAAAGATCTTGAGAATAAAAGAACTTGCCTGGAAGCAGAAGCCTGAGAATTCTGTTTGCTTCATTACATACAAAGATATTCAGCAGATTTAGAACTCTGGCAAGAGTATATTATGCCAAAGGTAAAGAGCATAGAAATGGGGAAGGTAGGTCCAGGAATAGGACAGAAATAATCCTGCGGGGAAGAAAGATTGAAGCTAACTAAGGTGGTAAGTGGAACCATAGTCCATGGACTTGATTTTCACTGATAAAAGTTTCCTCTTTCTCTATAACTACTCCTATATCTTTCTTCTTCCTCTCCTCCATCTATTACCCATGCAGCTGTCAGAGTAATACTCCAAGTGTGTAAACATTCACATTTAATTCATGCTTCACACCTTCACCCTTCTTTCATTTTTTTTAACCTACTCAATCCATTTAGTGCTGTCCATGTGTGTGTATATCATGTCATTTACTTTAGGATTAAAAATGTAGCAGTGGTCAAATTCCTCAAAAGTTGAGTCACCCTCTTCAGGAAGCTTCTAACTACCAAGACCTACTCAAATAGATAGTTGGCAGGCCTTATGAACTCCCTACTCCAACCTCAAATTTTTAGCTGGCTTGACTCATGCAGCTTTTAGATATATCATCACCACAACTGTGAATTTCCATAGGCAAAAGACATACCATGCCCAGAGAAAATATTGCAGCACTCTCAGTTTTCAAATACTTACATTCTTTCTGCCCTCATCCCACACTGTTCACTGAGCCTTTGGCAGGGGGGTGGATGTAGCACCATGTAGAAGACCCATCTATGGCTAAGTACTGATAATAGCTTATTCTCAAGGCTTAACAGTAGTGATTCTCTGCATTAACCACTACCCAGGGCAATAGGAATCATAAACTTTATGGATAGAAAAGTAAAATTTTTTAAGAGAAACTTACCTTCTTGCTGAAGACTCAAGTTCAGTTACCAGCACTCACTTAGCAGCTCAAATCATCCATAGGCATATGGATGCAATGTACATATATACATATATATGTGTATATATATATATATATGCAGGCAAAATCAACATATATATAAATGAATCTTGAATATTTTCAAAGAATAATAAAAATTTTAGAATTGTATTACTTCCAATGTTGATCAGAATCACTTCCTTCCTAAATCTCATGGCAAGTAAAGCAGAGATTCTAACTCTTTGACTTGAATCCATTGCAAATTCATGCTCAATCTTCCTCCAAGACCATGTATTACACTATGCAGACTCAAAGTGAGTGTTTTTCAAACTGTGAAATCTTTCTTTCATTAGCAGAAATGAGGATAAACTTTTTGGAAGGCACAAATATCTTACAAAGGATTTAGAAAAGAATAAATTATATTTAAGTAGATAAAACAAAACATGTCTTCATGTGTCTTGTATAATAAGTAGGTGAAAGTTCTTATGATTATTCTTTTAAAATACATATTTTTAAAATATGTCATTGACAAGAATTGTTGAAAGTCAATGTAGAATATCTCTCACTGTGTGAGTCAAGGTCAAAACAAAAATAACTACCACTATTATAAGTAGCTTTCTAATACGACTGGGATAATTATCTGGAAACTGAATAATGGTAAAAATGAACTAGGAATCTCAATTTCCTTCCACTGTTGGCTTTAAATGCCTGAATCTTACCGTCAAAACCCCTGAAAAGACATGCATACAGTCCATGAGAATTTAAGCCCAGGCTTCATCCTGCTGTCTTCCTAGGCAGTGTTTCACTTGTCTGAGGTGCTCCTTTCACTGGCTTCCCAAGATAGCTCAAAGCCCCTTTAACACTGGGAACACCATGCTTTTTGTAGAGGATCTTCACAAGCTATGCTATTTTCCCTTCCATCCTACCTCATGTTTGGCACACCAATTCTACAGTTGTCTTTTCCTCCATACTCAAAGCTCCTGTGTGAGGATAGATTGCTGTGATTGTTTTAACAAAAAGCTAAACAGCAAAAAGCTAGGCAGGATGAATAGGTAGAACTTCTAGGAATAGACAACTCTGAAAAGAAGAAAGGTGGCGTTACCAGTCAGAGGAGGAGGAAGCCATTTGGCAGGATACAGATGAATAGAAAAAAGAAAACTTAATGTAAGTTATAAGAACTAGGAATAAGACTAAACTATAGGCCATTGTTTCATAATTAATAAAAGGTCTCTGTATCATTATTAGGGAGCTGGCTGTCGTGAGATTTAAGACAGAATCTAAAGTCCTAAGAGCTTAACTCATGTCTTCTCCTAATTTCCCATTTAGAGGATCACCTTAAAACCCTGTAACAGGCTGCTCCTTCAAGAGAATGGGTAAGCAAAATTTATTTATAGACATTGCTGCTGGATAAAGATTGACAATTGGTCTGCAGGGATTTCAGTGCTTTGTAACTCATAGAAGATAGTGTAGTGATAGCAAAGAAGCAAAGAGAAAAATACTGCACAGGTACCAATTTGACGGCAATAAAACCACCATTCTTAGAATTGGAAGGTCAATTTTAAATAATCAACACTGCAAATTACTTTTGAATTGCATGTCCCAAGAAAAAGTTGTTGGTTATCTTTTTCTACCAACTTCCATTTAGTTAAACTTTCATGAAATTTGGATCAAGTGAAGGTGGAGTTCATTGCCCCCGACAGGGAACCTAAAAGTGGCCATTCAAACAAGGAGCACTGTCACATATTTGTCCCATACTTATCTTTTTTTTTTTTTTTTTTTTTTTGAGCCAACTTAGCAGTCTCCATACTCTAACAGAAAAAGAATATCTTGGTTATTAAGATTGGACTGAGTTATGTTGTTTAGTTTTTTCTGACATAAGTCTTACATATCCAATTGAAAGAAAGAGTTTAAAGAGCCTATTGAATAACTAGAGTGAATTGTAGTTTTCCTTAAAGCAAAATAGTTTATCTTAATTTCTGAGTGCCTGCCACCAAGGGTACACCCATAGCTGAACAATACATGAAAAGTCCTTTTCCATTTGCTTCTCCAACAAGACATGTTGGGATCTAAGTTCTGAAGTGGGGCCTACCTTTAAACCACCCCAGCTCAAATCATGAAGACTTAAATCTAATAGAATTTATTCTAATATTCTTTAACACTTTTATTTTTCATTTTTCCAGAAATAAAAGTTTTTTAAAGTCTCCAAACTAATTTTAAAACTGAAATTAAAATAATTTTTAAAGGACATAATAAGTTTAATGAAAACCAAAACTGAAGCTTCTGATTCTGTTTCTGTCACTCACAGATCAGATTCAGACCAAAATACTCAAAATAAAATCCCACATGAAGATGAGACTTCCTAAGTCAGATGCCAGTTACAAACATTGGAACCCAGGACAGCACCACTCACTTAGAATCTAAATGAACAAAGGCAGCATTCAAGACATCTTCCTCATCAGCAGGAGATATAGTTAGAAAAATTTGTCCAAATATCAGAAAATAGCCTTATAAAAATAAACATCCCTTAGTAAAGAATGTTAGTTATAGGTTTCCCCACATCCATATTGATGTCATCTGGAAGGCAGCACAGTATGGTTAAGGAGACAATTTATTTTATCAGATTTGCCTGTAAACAGCGCCTATTTTGTCATAAATTAAACATTTCCCATATATAAATGATGTAAATACAGATAATAGTAAGAAATTGCAAAGAATTAATGTAAGACCAGTGGCATTTATTCTGACAGTAAGTTCAGTACAATGTTAAGTAGTAAAAATAAAAATGTTAACATTTTTATTTTCTTCATCAATATTATATAATTACTATTGTTATTAAGCTCATTGTGAAGTTGTTTTTCTAGAAAATAGAAAAACATTTCTTTTAAATGACTGATAATCACCCCCACTGATAGAAATAGCACCAAATGTCAAGGCTGCCCACACAACTGGAGTCTACAGACTTCCTTCAGTTTTAGCCACAGTTTCTTGCATGGAATAGTGGTTGGCTTCTCTCTCACATTTACTTTTCTAAACATGCCCTGCAGTATCTACCACCTAGTATACTTCTGACTCTCTCGTGTGTAGCTTCTTCCATATGTGACCCCTCATTGTATATCAATGAGCGAGTGCTGGGTTAGGAACACTTTTTATTCGTTAATCATCCAACAATCCAACACCATATCTATTCATTTATTTAATGAGCTTTACCATAAAACCTATTAGAAATAGAAATATTTTGTGGTAAGGCCTGAAGGAACATCAGGACAATACATTTGAGCTGAGGTTCACACAATTCTTAAATAGATATGGAAGACAAGCAATTAAATTTGGTTTACCAATATTTGATTTACATTCAACATTCAGGTGCATAAACCACACTCAAAGACAAGATCAGCATAAGCCACAAACCACTTACACTGAAGCCTCCAGACAGAGGTACTTTAAAAACAAAAACAACAACTTAGCTATTTACCACTGCCCTCCCCCTGACCCAACTATTCAGAACCAAAGTGCACTGTAGTACCATAACTTGACTTGAAATTAGTGAGTAGTAGGTAGAGGCAAAAAGATCAGTAGTTCAAGGCTAATGTACATCACACAGTGAATTTGAGGCCGACTGAGCTATACAAGTCCATGTCAAAAAAACCAAACACTGAACTTCCTGTTTAACCTCTAAAAAAGAAGCAACAAAAAGCCATTTTTGAAATAAATGGCTAATTTATATCAATTACTGATAATTTCAAAAATCAACAAACAGGTAACAAAAACAAATTAAACAAAGCATTAAGAACGTATTCAAATATCCTACACATGCTGGAACAGAGGCTAGAACTCAAGTTTTCTTTGCCTTTCTTGTATAAATTCCTAGCACCTTCTACTCAATACTTCTTTTCCCACCACAAATATGCTGGACATTTAATGCCATTTCAGTTTTATAGATAAGAAAAGTTAGACATAGAAACTGTAGGGTTTTCATAATCAAAGAAAGTCCCTTTGACAAGGTAAGTAGCCAAGCAACTAAAGGACAAGAATAGATGCTAGACAATTCAGGGGCTATGTTGTAGAGTGTCACAAATTTGCTTTTGGTCCTAACTGAGCAGCTCCCAAGTGCTTGATAGAATCAATCACTGCATTTAAAATATGGCGCAGAGTCACAATTTTCCTCACAGGGAAGCTGTGAGTAGTTAATAACTACCACATTCATGCTTTTAACCTGAAGTTAAATGGGTTGATTATTTTACAATGTGTAACTACTATTTAAACTTTCAATGTCCTTTCAAATAGTTTGCATGTGACTAAGTTGATAGGGCAGAGGAATTCATTCTTTAAAGGATAAGATAGAATACATGAGGGGATATTCCTACCCTCGCTGTGGATACATTTGCTTAACCTTTTCCACTGCTCTATTATTTGTACCAACTCTAAGTCTCAGTAGAAGAAATGTATCCTTCACTTTCCTGATTGTTTTTGTCATATCCAAGTTTGGAGCTACTTAACAGAGACTTTAAAAACAATACATTTTGAGTAGCCAGAATTTAAACCCAGCTTCTTCCCCACAGGAAATTTCTATAACATTGAGATAGCTAAACATCATAGAATACAGAATTTGAGAGATGGAAAAGTCCTTGAAGAGACTCTGGATATATGGGGGAAGTGCCTCAAATCATTCTATTAATTCATCAAAGAATGAAGAAAGAAAGTAAGAAGGCTAGCCAATGCCCAGGTTCTCTAACTTGGCTGAAGATTCTACTACTGCATTTTGCCTATTAGAGATACAAAACCCCGTTTTTGTACATCTCCCTTAGCTCAAGTCTCCAACCCTACCATTCATACTCTTTGAAGTAACAGAGTATATACCTCACAAACTCAAACCAATGCATGCATACATCTGTTGGCTCTTCTTTTGCAATCACACTGGAATGACTTATTCAGGGATGTTTAACAGTGCTCACACTACCATAGGGAGTGACTCTCCACCATGATTTGACAATATATTGACAAAATCTGTGCACAGGTAAGAATATGGCTTTAATTCAAATAACTGAAGAGATGACTCTTTCTTTTCCTTTTGTAGCTTCCAAGTCACCTGTAGTAGTGGCCCGTACTCTGGAGATGAGGGCACTGACCAAGACTTAAAGATGCACTTCTGAAATGCTTTCTAACATTAGATTATATGGAAAACTTTTAGATAAGCTCTTCCTTTAGGATGCAATATCAATCTTTGGCTTCTGTGTTTTCATACAGCAAGCAAGACATGCACAATGAAAAAATGCTTTAATGTTTCAGCAAAGTAAGGACACCAAATCACCTGACAACTGCCTCAGTGAGCATGAGCTAGTTTGTGCTTGCTCTGACCTGCAACTGAATGAGCATGTGTGTCCATGTATCCATTTGCTAACATTTTCATGCACAGATTACCTCAAAAGCCAAATCAATGAACACAAAATTTATTACTTTCTAGGAATATCAATCCTTGATATTTTCCTCTGTAGCACTTAATATAAGTGTGTGTACACACATGGTTAGTCAATCTCACTCTCTCCTCTGACAAAAAGGACAGTGTTTATTTTGCTTATGATTCTATCATCATTTTAAACACAGTGTTAGAGCTATAACCATTGGTTAATAATTATTTCAGGATTAAATAAAGGAATGACAGTATAGCTAGATGACCAAGGGCTTAAAAGTCCATCATTTATTTAACCATGTAACCTTTGTTAAATCTCACATCTAATTTTAGAACTAAAAGAATCTTAGAAATTAGCTCACTGAATGACTGAAATATTTGTTTAAATGTTGGCCTCCATTCCAACACAGAACCCATGTGAAAACCAAATATTGAAACAGATGCAAGCCTTCTCTTTATGAATGTGAAGAGCCGAGAATCGTGCCTTTCAGCCTTTTTGGTCTTCTCACCATACTACAGTGGTTTCTATGGCTACTTAATCAGTCATCAGCAATTCACAGAAGCATAGGTTGAAAATCACTAATCTGATTCACCTCTAACTTTTGATAAATGAGGAAAGTAGAACAAGGAGACAAAGACAGGAACCCTAGCATTGTAAAGTACACAGATGATTGAAACTGAAAATCAGCTGGCTATAATTCTAACCCATTTGTGAATATATGGACGAATAATCATATTTAGCTTCAAGCCCATTTCCTAACTTTTCTTGGTTATAAGACTTTGTTCAAACCACTCATGAAATACTTTTAAGATGAAAAAAAAATAATCAAACAACCCCAACCTTTAATATCTCTTTGACAGGCTCAAAAGACAGACAAAGTTATACACAAAATGAAGCTTTTATTTGATAAAACACAGATAGAATTAGTTACCTGAATCTCAAAGACTTATGTCCCATTTTTAATACCTCAAAGTTCAAGATTATCCTTGATTAAGCATTTCTGAAATTGGCTCATCCTCTCAGAAACCAACATTTACTCATAATCCTTTTCTTATACATAATCATAACAATAATAACTGCATTCTGTTAGAAATAGTTTTCAGAATCAAAATTTGAAATGAGGCAGTTAACTACTGCTCTCAGGTGATTTAAGAATAGTTCTCCCAAGAGAAATCATTCATTTTATGTTATAACTCTGATATTTACTTTTAAGAGTAGAAATGCCAATGTTTTTCATATTTTTGCTCATTTCCTTATTTTATACAATCTATTTTCATTTTCCTTTGGATGTCACATTTTAAAATGCTTATAGGCACCTTTGCCCAGCAGTTCAATGATCATTTTCGATTCTTCAGGATCCATAGAAAGTTCACCTATGAACTCTCACATATGCAAAACTATTAGTGTAAAACTTCAAAACACTAGTGAGACAACATTCATGTGATAAGCATTTTTAACTGGTTGAAAATTCAAAATTTAATAATCTCCAGTAATCAGGATCACAGAATGGTTTAGCTACTTTCAATATCTACTACTGGTAAGGCCTAAGCTCTAAATTCAAGCCTTGCTTTCTGTAGGCTATCATTCTCCTTCTACCATCCTTTCAGACTTTCTAAGTCTAATTGTCTCAGTAATATTAGAATTTGTATTTTCTTTCTGGACATTAAGACAAAAGTTGCAGAGTGGTTTTTGTATCTCTTCAATTAAAATACAGTATTAATTATTTATGCTAACAATCATGTAACAAATGTCAACCTGAACATCAATGATCAGTGACATAAATGGATGTTGTATATGTGTGTGCATATAAATGTATGTGTATATACATTTAAAAATTCCAGTTAGTTAAATAAAGGGTTATATAATTCCAATTAATAAAGAAATAGAGAAACACATTCTAGCTGAAAATGGCTTATAACTTTTGAAGAATATATATATTTTGTAGGTATGTCATGTATATTATAGTTAAGTAGAACATGGAACCTAAGGGAAGTAAACGAAAAAAATACTTCTGGTGGTTGAGGATCAGAAAACCATACTGCAAAGTATAACACTCATTGTCCTGATTATTTTGAGGAAAACCTATGTTATCATCTCCTGACTTCCTATATCTTGTCCCTTTTTGTTATCCAAATCACAAAGTTAACTTGAATATCTACATATAGAGTCTCTCAAAAGAAGCCCAATGGTTATAAACCCTCTTCCCCAAAAATCTCATCATCAGGTAATAGTAGCTCAGAGGACAGATCCCACGAGCCCAGATAAATTCCATTACAAGATATTGTCTATGGTTATAGCTGGATGCTCTGAGGGGGGAAAAATCTACCATCTGATTAGTTTTATCTGCACCTGACAACTTTCTGCTTTTTTTTCCTCCAGGAAGTTCTCTATAACTCAGGATGTTGCAAAAACTTCTGTTTCTGTCTCTTCCCTAAGTGTCATATTTTACATGACTATTACCATGTATATGCAAATAATTTAAGTAATTTTCTCTTTTTAATCTCTCTGCTATGCATACACAATGTAGACTCATTTACTGAACCTTCAGAAGATCATTCATGTACAGAACTTGGTCCCTTTTGGTTGGGTAAAATGATCATAAGTTAGTAACCAGTTCAGACTTGCTTAAAAAGGGGTTCTTCAGTGAATGTCTCTATTTTCTCCTCCAAAATTCATGAAGACATTTAGGTAGGAAACTAGATTCACTAATAGTATTTACAAAATAAGCAGATTGCCATGACTATGGGTACAGGTAAACCAGGGGTTAAATCCAAGTTTTACCAGGTTTGAAATTGTTGCCATAATAGAAAACCATAAATTAGAAACCATAATTTAACCAACTTAAAAATTTATTACCTAAGTAACCGAGTAAAGCATAAAAAAAATACATCAGATAAATAAAAATTATAAATGAGATACTAAAACGAGCATCATCTCTAGTACATTAAATACTCAATGAATACTAGTTATTTGGATTCATCATATTAATATTTTATGCAATATTGAATATATTCAATTAGCAGACTATAACAAGATCACAGTCCCTTATCCTAGAATCTTCTCCACACAGTCAGGTGTTAAAAAAAATGCCTATTATCTCCAAAGTACAACAGAAATGAAAGGCAAGGGCTCTTTCAGCCAAAGTCGTACCTGTATATTTTATATCTGGTTGTAAATCCTTGACGGTGTCTTTCCACAAAGGATAGGTAGCTCCTGGAGTGGTGGAAAGGCCCCCTGTCTGAAATAAGCCAATCAAATTCCTTGGAGACATGTTGGTCTGTCCCAGCTGGCTCCTGGTGGGAGGGCTGCACTGAGATAGGGCCCCATACAAACAGGAAGTAGAGGAGCTCAACAAACCTCCAGTTCATGCTTTTCTGCCGGCCTTTTTCCTCTCATTCTTGCTCCATTCTGTGGAGTCCTGTAGAGAAAAGAATCAAGGAAAGACAGAGAGGAGAGGAGAGGAGAGGAGAGGAGAGGGGAAGGGAAGGAGGGAAGACAATAAAAACAGGAGGTTAACATATCTTCATGAATAATGGTAGTAGAATGCTACTAATTTGTCAATAAATTTTTTTAATGTTGAATTCTTTGTTATAAGCAGAGGATCTATGCTGACAGGGGCACATAGTCTTACCTTACTTTGCTGCTTGATGCCATGTGAAGGTATACAAACTGCCTAGGCTATGGAGTATAGTTTCCTTATATATAAAGAAAAGACTTTCCTAAAAACCTGTACCTTAATGCTTGGTGTATTACAGGCCACCAGGAATATGTGTTTTAAGAGTGAAAGAAACAAATTAATACAGTAACACAGTCTATTACATGTATGTAGGGTTATGGGCAGAACTAATATTTATTCCATGTTCTGCCTTTCCCAGAAGCCTGCCTCTCCTTTCTGAGACTTGATAAGCAGCAGTGCCCATTTGTTTCTTCTTACAAGAAAGACATCCAAGTAGGAAGACACTGAGTACTTGTTCTCTTTTTGTCTAATCAGTTGAATGCACAACCTATGATGCTCTAACTACTGCCTATGTTGGGTGGTTACTTGAAGATGAAGAACTCTTACCATAGGTGAAAGTCTAAATTCTCCAAAGCTCAATGGACTATTCATGTGTTAATACCTTTAGGATTTAGAATATCCTAACCTGTGGGGAGGACACTAAAGATCAAGGATTAGGAAAGAAGCAGCTATTGCCCACCTCTTCTGTTGGACAGCGTCATGGCACAGTGGCACTATCCTGGACAAAATTTTGAATTCAAGACAGATCTTGTGAGCAGACATTTAAAGCTTAGTTTTGTCACCTGGCTCGTTGTCTATTGCTAGCCTAACAAATTGCTGCTTGCATCAACTTTTGGTTTATTGTTGTTTTTTTCTAAATCAGCTTACCATACTCCACATGGTAAAAATAACACATATATAACTTGCATCATTTATAAACAAAATTGTTTCATTGTTCCATTTGTCTTTTTTTTTTTATTTTATCTACATAATGCATTTAATGAGAATACTTGCACCTAGACTACCATGGTGACTGAATCACATGAGGCAGAGTACTCCCTTTACCCCTAAGCACAGAACAAATGTCCAATACATAGCATAAATTATAAGGATAATTATCAGGATAATAATGATATTAGTGTTGTAGGGCCTTGAGATGTAGCTCAGTGGTAGAGTACTTACTGAAACCATTGACTGGATGTTGTCAACTTAATTATTTTCTAGGAAACATTTTTTGTTCACCTTTTACTTATATCTAAGTGAAGCCCTATGTAGCCTTGGAAGCTACCAGAGGTCATGTCCTTTGGGTCATTATCTTTCTCTATTCATTTAAAAAGGCGTTATCCTATTCAGTCCAACCAATTCTATTTTGCTCATTATCTAAAACTATGTTAATGCCAATTGCCTTGCATTATACCTGTTTTATGTTTTTCTTGTCCACAGGGCTGTGAGCCTTTAACTGGTATCTTATCTTGGCTAGCCATGTGACTGTGAACAATCACAACCACACCTGACCTCAGATTTTCGTGAATATTATTTAAAAATATGAGGACACACACATTTTCTGAACCTTAAAAACCTATACACATAATTAAGTAGCCCTTATTTGGTGATTCTCTCAGTTGAAAATGAGAGATCAGTAATGCTAGGAAAAAAGAAATCAAAAAGAGATGCATATTTCTGTACAATTGAGTATTTCCTTTGATTGTTCAGTTGCAAAATTTTAGAATGAGATGCCACAAAAATCTGCCTGTTGTTGCAAGCCTCAGCTGTCAGGGTCGGGGAGGTAGGCATGTGTGCCAGTGTGAGATGGAAAACAGCTAAGGCCTGAAGTTTTGTTCAGAGCCTAAAACAAAGCTGTACATGTTGAGTACAGAACTGTATCAGCTACAGCTGCCAGGATTGTCTGCCAGTGCCAACCCAAGTGGTAAGCAGGGTGTGGGAGCAATTGTTCAGAGATCCCTGGAGTGAACTGCAATGAGCTGAAATCACACTGTGCATGCTATCCATACAGGCTTCTACAGAGCTTCTGCTGTGAGTGGGTGCAAATGGGAGCCTATAGGAGAACATTTAACTGATACTGTGAGGAAGCAAGATCCAGAGAACTGCAGAGGTTGCAAAAGGTTATATATCAAGCACTGGAATGTCGTGTGTGTGTGTGTGTGTGTGTGTGTGTGTGTGTGTGTGTGTGTGTGTTATAGAGAGAGCATTCAGCCAATAATCCTAGGAGTAGCTAAATATTGTCTAAGCCAGTTATTCACAAGTGGGTGTCATTATTGCCCTAGAGATGTCTTAGATTGTCACAACTTCACATATAAAAGGATGCTCTGATACCTGATGGATAGGGCCAGAGTTGTAACCAAACACTCCAGCATGTACTGAATTACCCTTTACAATGACACTGGATGAGAGATATCAAGGGTTCCAAATTGAGGCTCTCATTCAATTCATTTTATCATGACACCAGCTTCTGCTGCCCTCCCCCTGTCTTTTAGCTTCTGTTAAGAAGTTCTACTTTCTACCTTTGTCTTGTCTGGTTAATACAACCACAAACCTCTTGGTTTTGAATGTTTGTGATAATCTACATTAGAGGATTTTGTGAGGTTAGAATGTATTTCTGTTGACTTACAAAATCATAATAGGACTGTGACTATAGCTCAGTGGCTGAGAGCTATATGCAGTAAACATTGGGTTCAATCCCCAATCCTGGGGTGAGGGGAGAAAAACAAAGAAAATAAAAAAGGAGAAGGAGGCACGCATCTACCAATGAACCACATTTCCAGCCTACTGCAAGTATGAGAATCTGAATTCAGGTCACCAGTATTCTTGTAACAAAATCAAAACTAAACAACAACAAACCTAATGTGATCATGTGTGCCTATAAGCTCAACTCTGGAGGCAGAAACCGATCTCAGGGTCAGCTAGGCTAGACAACCAGCTATTTCCATGCTAGTGAGAGCCCCTATTAAAAAAAAAAAATATGGCAATAGATAGAGGAAAGCATCCAACTCCACATGCCTGTCTATACTGAGGAGCTTCCTGCATTCTGCCTCATAGCTCAGTCAAGCCACTTTCCACATTCTTCCTGCTTCCATATCAGCAAACAATAGATACACTACAAATAGAATTCCCTGTTCTCTGGAACCATAACTACTAAGCCACAAATCTTAGAGACAGCCCTCAAAATCTTCCAATGAATTTGAGAATAGTTGATCTTCTAAAAGGATCATAAAGGGGATTCCTGCCACTGGGATTTACAGCTTAACAAGTCAGGGCTAGTTGTAGGCCAAGTGTGGCCCTTAATCCTTCTGACCTTCAAAGAGTCATAGACAATGCTGTGTGATACATTAGTTGACCCAGAGAGCTAACAAATGCTGAAACATAAAGATCATTTTGATACCCACGACTGAGCTGGGCTGTTTATATGCCTCCAGTGCCATGAAGTGAATCAAGTTCAGCACCTACAAAGCCTGTATTTTAATTGATATACTCCAAATTATGTACATCACACACACACACACACACACACACACACACACACACACACACACACAAAGAAAAAGAAAACTATGGCAGGTTCCCAAGAGCAGATACCAACTTCATTCTCTGAAGTCTCTACATAGATTTCTGAGCCAAGGTTCACATTCTGGGCCACAGTGCAGGAAAGACTACTCCTACTCCTGCCTCAAGATTCCCTGAAGTCTTGGATCAATAATCACATCAGAAGGCAGCATAAAGCCTCCAGCTGAGCTTTCCTG
The DNA here is from genome assembly GCA_004025045.1 of Sigmodon hispidus. Classification (NCBI taxonomy): domain Eukaryota; kingdom Metazoa; phylum Chordata; class Mammalia; order Rodentia; family Cricetidae; genus Sigmodon; species Sigmodon hispidus. The sequence continues at coordinate 80,285 of PVIH01002370.1, read as the reverse complement.
GTGGTTTCATCAAGGCTTTTACATCCAAACCTAGGTCTTCAGGCAAAAAGACTCACTGATAAGCAGACCTACAAAGCTGGAAGAGCTTAGCTATGTTAGGTAACTGTCCTGAGTCTTGGTTTCCTGCAACTTTTAGAGTACATATAGAAACTGAATAGATGTTTTAAGTGTAGCTATTTCAGCTTTAGTTTCAGCTGAATGATATAGCCACTGATATACCTGCCACATTCTGAATAGAGGTCAGTGACCACCATATCATACTCACCAAAAAGGTAGCTAAAACACACTCAGAAGGATTCTTAACCTCTCACCCATATCATAGCATAAAATGTCCTGCAGACAAGGAGTTAGAGTTGAGTGGAAGCTGACAGCTCAGAGCATCCCACCCACTCCCTAAACTCTTCGGGGTGAAAAGGGGATAGAGCTCCTGTACCTCCAGTTTTGACAAGAACACTCAAACAGCACGCTAAATGTGCCCTACAGCTGAGGGAAACATGGTAGAGTGCTGCCTAACTTATGCCAGAGAATTCTAAAAAAAGAATGCTAAAGAGAGGAGTTGAAAGAGGCAGGCTGAAACCTGGCAGAACAGCAGAGAAAAGACTGCCTACGGCATGGGTAAAAGGAATGTGCAGCCTCCTCCTTCACATGGATAAGAGATGGGCCACATACTAAAGAAAGTCAGGGAAGGTTACCTAGTATCCTGCCTCAGAGCAGGAATGATTCCAAATATGGAGAAACAAGAATGTGCTACCATTTACCCAGAGTCTGTGGAATAAATTACAGTGATACAGCTGAGAAAAGATATATTTGAACACATCACAACAATCAGTAGCAATAGGACTGAGTGGAAACAAAGAAGCTGAGACACCTTAATGAATGATGTTAAGAGAATTTACACTGTAGGACATGGAGACATGTCTCTGTGATACCAGGACTTAAGAAATGGGAGAAGAAGAATCTCAAGTCCTAAGTCAGGCTGCACAACAGCAGCAATGCTTGCTGAGGATTCAAAGTACCAAAACCATGTTAATCAAAGTGACCTAGCCATTTAAGAGAGTTTGTCTTTCTTGTTTGTGTATTCTTCACCAAATCCTGTGTCCTAAGGAAATCAAGAAGGCACTGTGATGTTGCAAGTAACAGAAGACTCTCTGGATAGTAAAATTTCTATAGCCAGTTAAATGATTTATTTTGGGTAATATTCTATATTATAATGAGATACAAACTGGTCAAAAAGGGCAGAAACCCTAAGCACTACTTCCAAGAATGATCTTGCTTGAGACCATAAGTGCCAGAATCCTGGTACCCAATTTCTGTCTTAGCTCCAATTGAGAATCTCTGCCTAAAGGCTGCACACATGCACATGACTAAAGGTGACAGGAGGCAACTGCACACATATTTCAGACAAATAGATTACAGAGCTGACCCCACCCCCATACCTCACCACAGTTGCTGCCAAAAGTCATTTAAAAATGCCTCAAAGAGCTGAATGTTACCCTACTCCCTAGAACACATACTGTAGTATAAGAACCCTGGGGATTCTCTCTTTCTTTTACATTAATTAAATTACTCATCCTTCCTAATCCAGGAACTTTAGTCTTTCAGTTTATGACACAGGAACGAAAAACCACTCATATGGCTTTGGTGGTCTTTAGGTTCCCTGGAAATTGGCTGCCTAATCTAAGCAAAAGAGCTGTAAAAGATTCCAGAAATGGAAGTAAAGTGAAATGTTTTTAACGTGTGTGTGTGTGTGTGTGTGTGTGTGTGAATGTGTTTAATGACATACATATGACACTGAATACATGTAAATATCAGAGAACAACCCATGAGAGTCAGTTCTTCCAATTTATTATATGGACTCTAAAGATTGAATTTAGTTCATCAGTCATGAAAGCTTGTACCCTTACCCTATGATCCATCCATCCCAAGCCCGAGAATTATTTATAAAGTGACCTTAAAATGTCCAATCTTTTCTGAACTTTTATCAAATTATCAGAAGAAATCTTATGTCAAAACAGGTTAAACAGTGGAAGTCAAACATCATCTATATTTGTTTTGTTTCCCAATCTTACCCTATATATCATACTCAGCCAAAGTAATGGTTTCACATAAAACACAAATAAGAGCCCACTTCAGTGTAAAACCCTGCTGAACTCCAATTACAATTTACTAATCAAAACATATAAAGTAAGAAAAACTATTAGAAATACTGTTAAATATGTTTATTGAGGATTTCCAAGTTTCACTTCAAATATCAAATAGTCACAAGCCACCAAAGGCACAGAAGTGTTGACCACATCCCTGGCAGCATGCAGAGCTTCTGTACTTAAAGGACACTGTTATGCCTTCATCTTTATATATGCTGAGTGATACATAGCTGAGAGTTATATTATCTGATTGTTCTTAAAGGGAACTTGAACAAGGGTGTACATGGATAAAAAATATGACTTTATTCATAATAAAAATAAATAAATAAAACAAAACAAAAAAGCATTTGGCATATAGTTTAAAATTAACATTCAACAACTGTGGATTGGTAATAATTAGAGCAGCCAGAGGCAGTGTGAACAAGAAAATGACAGAAAACCACAGAGGGTCATCTATACTGCAACAGTATCTCAAAATAGTTTTATTTGATCACAATTACTAATAGCTGGACAGAACTCCTCAAAATATCTAGGAGGACAAGATACAGTGTAGAGTTACATTCACATTATTAATGCTAACCTCCACTTAAGCAACTGTTAAAAACTAAAAATAAAGACAATTGAGCTAATGAAGCAATATATGCAATAAGTGTAATATGACTAGACATAGGAAACTATGGTCTCACTATTTTTGATTGTGAACTTTAGCTTTCAGTGGCTGTACCCCAGTCATTTTTTAATTAAATAGTATGGTTATTGTGAAAATGGTTTAAAAATCTATGGGATAGGTACAAATTAATATAATTTATACAATTTGTATTATAATTTTTAAATACTTTATCAATTTCTCTAAAAATCTCACAGAGTTCTCAAATTTTAAATATTTCAGACTAAACAAACCATTGCCTATTAAATATAACCCTTCTCCCATTATTCTCTGCCCTAGTGGCCCACAGAATTTCATAAACCATTTTCTGAAACTTTTCTTAACTTTCAACCACCATCTCTTGCTGTGGAAACATGTTCTAGTACATTGTAAATATTTGTCCCTCCTACTGGTTTAATAAAACACTGATTGGCCACAGGCAGACAGAAAGAGTGGGAGGGGCTACCAGTGCATAAAATCTCTGGAAAAAGGAAGAGCAAAGTTGTCAGTAGTCTCACAGTAAAGAAGTCAAAATGCTGCTCAGAGAAAAGGTACCAAGCAGCATGACTAACAAGATAAGAATTCTGACTTAGTTTAAAAGCAAGAGCTAGCTAGTACAATGTCAGACTCATAGGCCAAACTGCATGTAATTAATATAATCCTTTGTGTGATTATTTGGGGCTAAGTGGCAGCAGGGCTGTGAGAAGTCCAAATGTCACAGTTGGGCCAGAAAGGCCCAGCCAGAAACTACTGTTACAAATGACATCTAATGTGAGGGCATAAATACCCATATAAAGCCTTATAAATCTTTCAAAAGGTTCTAAAGCACAGAAACAAAGCCAAAAGCAACTTCTGAGATGTGTCTCTCAAGGGCCCATAGTACAGAGACTGTGTGGCATTTGAGCTTGAATTACAAAATGATGAGTTTTTGCATGCACCTGAGCTGCAACATGTGTTCCCATAGTCTCACAGGAGCCTTGATGTAAGAAACAAGCTACATATGATGGATTTAAGGTTTCTGTTTATAGGGACAAAAAGGGAACAGAGTTAAAGACGGCTTCTTAGTGCCAGTGTTTTCTTGAGTCAGCTCTGTTTGCTGAAGACAAGTGGAGGTGCTACTTTTTTAAGAGAGGCATCTTGACTCAGCCTTAGAGGCAAAACATGTGTTAGTCTTTTAAGAGGCCCTAATGTCAAATACTTAAATGGAGCTCATGAGCAGTGGGTGGCAGTGCCCTACTTGGTGGCAACGTGGACCCTAAAATTCCCTAGAGCGGTAATTGTGGCTTCTTTTTTTTTATTTTGATTTGTTTTCTGTTTTATTTATTTATTTGTTTATTTATTTATTTATTTATTTATTTATTTATTTTGTATTTATCAAGAAAAACAGTAAATTGAATTTAAAATGCTGATAAGTTAACAATAACTATAAAGAAAATAAAAATCATAAGCATGACTTATCAAGGGTGATAATGCAAATAATTTGCTAAACATAAAATTACTTTGTGTTCAGCTTTCCCTCTGGATTATTTTTTTCTATCCCTGTAAATTCCCATTGAAGGTCCCTTCCCCCTCCCGCCACATCAGGCCATTTTTTCTTCTCCACAACTCCCTATCCCCTCCCTGGGCAGGCTGCAGACAGTCCCATGGTCCCACTGATCCAATAATGCTTAGTTTAGTCTCCACTCCTGGCAAATCCAGTTTTGTCCCCCCCTCCCTCAAGAGTGAGTCAGGTGTTCCTCTAGGTGGAGTGGGATCTGAAGGGTCAGTCCAGGGTGTTTCTGATCCCAAGTTGTTTAATGGTTGTGGTTTGCCTTTTGGGCATTCTTGACTTTTTTTCTTGTTAGTTTGTTTAGAGACCACTACTGAGTGAGTACATCCCCTGCTTATCTTTCTGTGTTTGTGATACAGAGGATCGCTCAGGAGGATATTCTCAAAATCCATCCATTTGCCTGCAAATTTTAGGATATCATTTTTTCTTAATGCTGAGTAGTATTTCATTGTGTAGATGTACCACAGTTTGTTAATCCATTCTTCAGTTGAGGGACATCTAGGTTGTTTCCAGGTTCTTGCTATTACAAATAATGCTGCTATGAACATAGTTGAGCTAATACCTTTGGAGCATGACTGTGCATCTTTAGGGTATACACGCAGAAGTGGTATTGCTGGGTCCTTGGGGAGATTGATTCTCAATTTTCTGAGAAACCGCCATATTGCATTCCAAAGTGGCTGAACAAGCTTACACACCCATCAACAATGGAGTAGTGTTCCCCTTGATTCACATCCTCTCCAACATATGCTGTCATCTGTGCCTTTTATCTTAGCCAATCTAACAGGTGGTAGGTGGTATCTCAAAGTTATTTTGATTTGCATTTCTCTGATGGCTAAAGAAGTTGAGCACTTTTTCAGGTGCCTTTCAGCCATTCGTAATTCCTCTGCTGAGAATTGTGGCTTCTACCAGTACCTTTGCGAAAAAGGTAAACTCTCTATGAAGCTAGAATAGGAGCTGGGTAGAGCCAACTAGCTACCTTAACCAAGCTTTTAATACTAGTCACACTTTAGCAGATTAAGAGTATGATCAGAAATAAAAAATAAAGAGCTAGTTAGACTCTGCCACCCAAGCTAAGCCTTTAATCTTAGTCACACCTTGGTCAATTAAAGGTGTGAGTAGAAGCAGAAAGAGATAAGAGATTAGAGATATACAGAAAAGAGAGACTAAAAAAAAATTCTCTAAATGGTTTATAGTATGTATGAAATATGTATAGGCTTGAGAGAGACAGAAAAAGTAAAGAGGGTAGAAAAAGTCCTTAAAAAGAAAATAGAGTTTAAAAAAAAAATAAGCCATGTAAAGGTGGAAATTTCAGAGAGAATCTGGATACTGTATGTTGTTGTCTTGTCTTTAAGTTTTTAGCTAAAAATGAAGAACTAAAAGTTGCTAAAACAACATTTGATTATAAATGCTGCTGGATTAAGTCAACCTATATATTTGATAAATGAGTTTAATTTTAAACTGAAATTAAAAGATATGCTACTTTGGAGGAGAGGTTTTCATCAAAGACGACCTCTCCTGAAAAGTCTTCAATGGAAATTAATGGCCCAGATGATCTAGCATTTCAGAGCAGATCTGTTGCAGTTTTCACTGAGCACTGCATCAAAAACAGCTTCAAAGTGATTGGCTGAGATGGCCCAACCTTACAAACTACTCCAATAAGAACATTTCCATTATCCTAAATTTTTCTTTTGGTCCCTATAAGATTATCATTTTCCCAAATCAGCAGAAAATACCCTAGAGAACTATGCCCACATTCTCAAAAAATGGATTATGGATGTTAATCTTTCTTTATAGTGTTGTTTATAAGGTGCTATAGATAATGGTGGGAAAAAAATATATATGTGAAATTAGATTTGGGGTTCTTGTTTTAATAAGAAAAAAAGAAGTTGCTGTGGGATTATGTCATTACATTGTAAATATTTGTCCCCACTATTGGTTTAATAAGATGCTGACTGGCCAGAAGGCAGACAGGACGTGTCGTTGGGGCTACTAGACTAAGAAAACTCTGGGAATTGGAAGAGCAGAGCAGAGATACCATTAGACACAGAGGAAAGAAGGTCATGATACTTCTCAGAGAAGAGGTACTAAGCCACCTGGCTAATTATGGGTTAGTTTAAGATTTAAGGGTTAGCAAGTTATATGACTGAGCCGATCTACATGAAATTAATGTAAGCTTCTGTATGTTTCTTTTGTGATTTTGGGACTGTTGGTCCAGTTCTTGGGACAAGTCTTGTCCAGAAGTTTTATATTACAATTTCTATATTCCATCAACATACATTCTTTCATATTCATCCACTTTATTTGCCTATAAAGCCTCCTTCAATTATCTCAGTAATTTCAGAGTGATTTTACTGTTCTTTCTCTCAGAAATGTGCCTTTTCCAAGTTCATTTTACTTTTTGGAATATTTCTACTACAAAATTTATAAAGTTCTACCTTTCTAGTCTTAGCACTATGACTAAGGTGGCCAATTGGAAGTATCTGTATATCTATGTACAGCTAAGCAACGGCAGCCCTAATGGAACATACTGAACTTTTTGCTTTTTGATTGCCTTCCCCCTTTGTTTTGTATTAAAAAAAATTCCTTTCCCCATGCCATTTAATTCTCATCTCAGTGGCACAAATGAAACATTAAGACCTACATGACTCAATGCTTTGTTTGTTGTTTTCTCTTTTTGCTCTGTCCATCTCCACTACCTTATTTTATCATAGACACAGTAATTATAGACATGATAAACATAGACATCATAATATATTTTAAAGGTGTGAATAAGGGCAAATAAAACACCATTATACATCTGATACTACTAGATATAATGGCAAATGCTTTCTTATTCCTTATACCATAACATCTACAGAACAAACCTATAGATGAGAAAAATAGCAGCATACTTATATTACAGTCCACAAAACAAGGCTATTTTACATTATAGCTCTTTTTTTTTAAACAATGTCACATATACTAATATACTAAAAATATCATATTGTACAAAACTGTTACATTTTAACTGGATCCTAAGCCAATTATTTGTTCTATGGCAGAGGGCTTTAATATATTAATCTGTGAAAGGAAGCCATCCTTAGCAAATTTTTTTTGACAATCCAACTGCCACAAAGGTGCAGTACAAATGTTAATTAAGTGAAAAGAAGAAAAACCAACCTGCAGTATGAAAGCTCTAGCAATTCTGCTAGATTCTGGAGAAGACCACCTAAATCCTGATTAAAAACTTAAGTTTGAAGACCATTGATGTGATTTATGTGAAGTATATGGAATTTTTGATATCCTAAGTATTATACTTGAAATTAATAATGTAATCATAACTGAAATGTAGTATTGTCTCCTTCATAAATATTTCATTTGAGCCACATTTAGAAATGGGACAATCTAAATTTCTACATTTTAAGCTTTCTCCAAAGGTTATCAGCAGTCTCAGTGGGCAATCTTTCAGAAAAGTAGTGAAATAAACATTTGAGAGTGTTTTCCAGTGCGCATTCATTGAAATGCAACAAATAACTGTGGAGTCCATGTTCTCCAAATAGGCTCTTATACACTGGGATACAAACTAGAACAGAAACAAGTGATTTCTGGGAAAGAAACACATAAAAAGGCTATCCGGAGCAAAGAGGGAGTATGTCTAAATCTTTTCCTAGGAGGCTTCCTGGCCAAAAAGAAGCACATGAAAAATAATGGAGTTACATTATTACTATGGAAGCAACTTTAAAGAAAGAAATTCCAGGCAATGAAGTAAGAGCCAACTGCTGCCCCTCATCCCCTAATTAATATCCATCTGTACTTAAAGTGGGCACTTTTTTCATCTGTTTCTATGTATGCCCAGTACCTAGAACCATTCATGTGGTAGAAGCTAATCAATATTTGTTGAGTGAATGAACTGTATAAATCAAGAGCTAGGATCACCCTCTATGAGATTATAGTGAACCACTGACCTCTTTCAAACAGAAGAGTCCTGTTAAGTTTAGTTAAGAGTTTAGTTTATCACTATAAGTGATACTGAAAAGATTTAAACATGATTGCAAGGTTAAACTGAAATGTCTAATTAAATAGACTTGATTATAGATGGAATAAATAAGTTCTCTTATATTTGAAAGATTAAAAAAAAATAACAAGGTTAGGTGGGTGGGTAGGTGAGGTAAGAAAAAAGCCTATCTGTGGTGATTTCCAGAACTGGATTTGTGACTAGAACCAAGAATGGTGCCATCCCTTATAATAAGTAATCGAGGCAAAGGATTTAGAGCCAATGATAAGTACCTGGGATTGAGAATTTTAAAAGATAATGGGATCCTATTGTTCAAATGGAAAAAGTAGATAAATTAGAGAGTATTGAATAGTGTGTTCTAGTTAGCATTCTTGGGCTGAATGAGGCCACCTAGTGAATATCTGTGACTCAAGAGTAATGAAATCAAACAAGAAGCAATGCTCACACTTGAAAAACATGAAAAAGGAAAGAACCCCATGAAGTATATTGAGAAGAGATTTCATAAACTCAAGGAGAAGCAGAAATGTGAAAGAAGTGTACACTGTTGAGCTTTAACAAAGACAGAATTGTACAAAATAAAGACCAAGATGCTTACTGTACTTCAGGGAACAGAGGTGGAAAAAAGTTTTCAATAGTCATTAGAAATTGAGGATTCCAAAGGCATTTAAGAATGAATGGGAGACTAGGAAACAGTGAGAGACTACTGAAGAGACTTATCAAGTGAAGAAACAGCTAGAGTGGCCACCAACACTCATTCTGCCTCCTAGTGATGGCATGCAAGTGGCAATGGAAGAAATTTCTTCTCACAGAAAATGTTTAGTGGATTTTATAAATTGGTAAGACAGTAATAATTAAGAAAGGAAATTAGAAGTATGGGAGAAAAAAATAGAAACAAGTGCTGATTAAGAAAACTATATGAGGCCTAAGACTGGACCAAAATGTTAAAGGTAGTGGGGAATTAAGAAGAAAGATGAAAATGTTCATGACTTTTGGTATCCACACTGAGATAATACTATGAAACTCAGACTTGCCTGGAGTGAATGTGCTATACTAAGCTGACCTACCTTGGGACTTCTTGCCCTCTTGAGGGAGAGGATGGGGGTACGTGAAAGGGGAAGCCTGAAGGCTGACTGGAAGAGATTGGGAGGAGGGAAGAGAAGGGGAGCAGGGGGATACATGGACAAAAATATCTTTATTTTTTAAAAACTAAAAAGAAATTGTCAAATAGCAAAATTAATCAATAAACATGAACCCCTCAACCCACCAAAAAATATCCAAAAAACCCCATCAAATTGTAGATCAATATACTGAGTTTTACTAGCTACAACAATAGAATGCATTGTTGAATCAAAGGAAGGGAGAGGTTAACTCAGAGAAAGCAAATTAGAGAAAGCCTTTCTTAAAAAGGAAGCACCCTTAGGGAGCTGACATTTAATTTGGCCTCTTGTTTAAATTAGGATTGACAGATAAAATAAAAAGGAAGGAAAGAAATAAGGGAAGAAGGAAGGAAGGGAGGGAGGGAGGGAGGGAGGGAAGAAGGGAGGAAGCAAGCAAGGAAGGAAGGAAGGATGGATGAAAGGACCAGTGTTGGTAAAATCACTTGATCACAAAAACTCCTTTTATGTAAAAACAGTAAAGCAGATGTTTTTAAAGACAGAGGAAAGAGTTAATAGTTCTCTCCCTATAGAGGTGTCTGGAAGAGCAGAGAAGCAGAGAGGATGATGGTGACTGTAGCCAGCACTACAGAACTGCTCAATAAGGAAAGAAAACTATTCAATATAGAAATGGGGTTTTCTGGTGACCTGATGTCTCTGAATCCTGCCTTATTATTTCCTCTGTTTCTAACATTCCATAGTCCAGATAAGTAAAACACAAATAACAAATACCTGGCACAAAGCTGCATTCTTAAGAAAAAGCACTATCACCTTTTCAAGTATATGTGTTCCAGGATTCAGGGATCTGTTTTCAGTATGCCTGCCATCATATTAGAATCAGCACCATATTAATGATGGTGACAGAAATAACTTATGAATGCAATGTATTGCATCAGCCATGAGAAAACATTCACAAAGCTATATTTCAGTTTGTCTCTCTGATGGAATATTTTGTGCTAGGTTCTTTGCATTTAAAAATTATTTTCATTTCTTTCCCCATTGCCATGTGCTTGTGTGCATCCCTCTTTGTGTGTGTGTGTGTGTGTGTGTGTGTGTGTGTGTGTGTGCAATATGTGTAGATTCACACAGAGACCAAGAGAGGCCATTAAATTCCCTGAAGCTGGTGTCACAGGCATCTGTGAGCTGCCAAGTTTTGGTGCTAAGAACAAAGATCAGGTCTTCTGGAAGAGCAGCAAGTGCTCTGAACAGCAGCACATCCATCTCTCCAGCCTGCAAAGTTGTTCAAATCTCCCCACATCAATATCCTCCCTATCATTAATGTCTTTTTCCAGGAGTTTTACAGCCCTGGAAAAGACAGAGCCCACGGTCTGTCATTGCCCTACCCTCATGTGTGAAGGCCCACACTCCCCAGCCTGCTGCACTCTCGTACTGTACTAAAGTAATCTTCCTATTTTGCCTGAAAGAGTGAACTCATACAACTCACTCACAATCTGACAATTTTTCCTCTGCTATTTATCATTATTATTATTATTATTATTATTATTATTATTATTATTTTGGTTTGCAACACAATGTATTATTAGGGTATTAAAAGACAGCCTAACCTACATGGTAAGGCTAACAAACTAAAGAAAACAACTGACTAAGCAAATAAGCAACAATAAAAATGCTGAAGTGAGACCAAAAAAGATCAGAGACAAACAGGGGTAACCTCACTGATACAAAACTTGGATGTTAGGAGTACTCAGTTGCTTGGATGCCTTTATGCTTGGGTTCCTTTAAGCTCACGTGGCATGGCAGAATTGGCCAATCTTTCCTTTTAAAACACATTTCCTCTAGATTTCATGAGAAAATTTCACCAGAATTTTAAAATATTGCCAGATTCTCTCATTTTAATAATAACAAATTGGGGATCATAGTGACATATTAGGAGGAGGAGAAAATGTTGAGTCTAAAGCAGATGCCCCTAGGCATTCAATGAGTCTGTCTCCAGTCTTAGGATGTAAATATTCAGCCCAACCTAATCCATCTGTGCATAAGGAATGAAGCTTGGAGGTTTTAAACCAGAAAAAAGCAAGGTGTTTCATTGGGAGCTCAAGGTAAAGGGGAAAAAATGCATATTTTGCATGAAAGGACCCTTAATCTTCAAAACATAATCCATTTTTTATACCAAAGCCCCTTCAAGCCTAGGAAGTCTGCTGAGACCTTAAGTCAGGCAAACAGCTTGTGTTTTGCAGATTAAGGGGCCTTTGACCCAAAAGATCCATTTTTGAGAAATTTTAAAAGAGAGACATGGTTTATTTCTAGCACTCACGCTCCCTGATAGAGACAACCTAAATGCTTTCTGAGGACATAAATGCTTCCCTGCTGGGCCTGCCCCACAGTAGGGAGTCAGATGAATTAGTGGAAGGGTTCCTCAAAGTTATTTTTTGCACCTCCCCAAAAAATATAGAAACATACCTGCTTCCTTGCAAAAATGTCTCAAATGCTCATTATAGAATAAATACAATGTTGATATATTGAAAGGTCCATCTCTAGGATGAAGGATAAAGTAATAACAGGAGCTGTTAACTGAGCACCTGAGGACTAGGAAGCACATTACCTCATACCATTTCCACAGCAACAAACCACTTCTAGTCAGGCAGAAAACTGAATTCCAGAGAATTCCCTAAGGTCACATGCCTAAGAGTACACAGGCACTCTCGTGTGCTCTTCCTAGATCTCACCATTTCAGCAAGGGTAACATAAAGCCTTAAGCAAGATCATTTGTGGAACATAAACCAGAGCAAGGATTAGCTAACACAGAACCAACCTGAGTTAGGATGCTTGAGTTCTAGACCTATTCCAGCTACCATTGGAAATGTTAGACTTGAATCAACTGGTGTCACCAAAAAGTTAGAACTTGCTTTCTGTCTATGTATTGTTACTTGAGTCTTTAAGGTTAGAATCTGGGCCCAGAAAGTCTAACAAATTGGGCTTGGCCACTGGTTCTGAAGAGACGAACTAAGCAGATACTTGTTAGTAAAAGAAAAGACAATATTTTCAGTGTTACTACATTGGCAAGAATAACAAAGAGGTCTGGTCACTTCCCAAGCGCATCTCTGGGGGCTTGAATAAGGTTTAAGTTTAAAAAGAAGATACAGATATGTATTACTGTTAATTAATTTATCATTGGTGTGGTCTTTCCTGCAAGAGAGTCTTACAAGTTGTCAGAACTGTGTGAAGAATTTGATGGGAGACAAGTTCCTCTTGGTTGTTAATAAGAACTTAGTTTTCTCCTTCTCTTTCTGAGACTCCTGGAGGCCAATGACTCAAAGTCTGAGAGTGAAATGGAAAGACATGAGTGTTACTTCTTATAATAGTTTCACTCATGACCTTTACAATATGACTAGTAGAGTCATCTTAGGGGTTCTGTTGTTATTATTGTGTTGTGTTTAATTTTGTTTCAAGCTTAACTTTGTCTGAGGCTGTTTCAATGTAGATAGAAGGGGAAAAAATTGCACATTGTATGTTAGACACATACACCGGCACACACATGCACACACACACACACACACACACTATGGTGGTGGGGGCCAGGGGAGCATCAAGTGAGCTCAATATTGGCTCTCCTTGGATTAAAGGAAACAGTGCCAGACAAAAGACCTCAAGTCTGCAGAACTGAATGGATTTGATTTGTCTAAGCCTTAAGAAAGCAAATATTACTGAAATGTTGGCTGACCGCCACTGACTTTCAAACAGAAATGGCTTCCTGATATACTGTAGGTACTCAGCAGGGTCTGTTAGAGTGAGTGATGGTGTGGCCATGTACTACTGAAAAACAGAGAAGATTATAATGTTCTCTTGACTTAGACTAGCAGAAACTGCCAGCCCAAGAGGAAGAGAGAAGATACCTCACTAAAAGACTCAGAAAACTTGTACAATCTTTATAACAGGCTTTGGAAATGGCTAAATTAAGGCTACCTGAACCTAACCAATTTACACCAAGGGAAGGGGATGTGGGAGTAGAAGACCCAGGCCCAACTCCCATCTCAGTCTTAGCTTACCAGATGTGCACAACCTTCCCACAGAATCCAGTTTGTTTATAAATGAAAAGCAGCTAGAAATTTTAAACAATCTCCAAGGACCTTTCTGTCACAGGTATTCTGTAGTGTACCATGACCTTTTCAGGTATCTAACTGGTTTTAATATTGGTGTGTACTAATAAGGTACTATATTTCTCTCATGCTAGGTATTATGCCTTGGAGGTGACTAGCTCTTTAAACCTATAGTCTGCTTTCAAGAAGATCCTACTTATCATCAGAAGATGGCTTCCTATCCAGGTGGACAGTACTTGTGGAAGCTAACACAGGTGGGTAAAATTTTCTTTGTTTGCCCTTTTCTTACACTGTGAAGGTATCCCCATACACATGCTAGGCCTAGACTGTGGAGAAGACTTGTTAGAATGTCAGGGCTATATTTCCTTTCTGTGTTCTAGAATATTCGAGTTTGTGTGGTCCTTATAAGAGTCTAATCCAGGTCTTTCATTTTCTGGAAAGTGAAACCATGGCTTACTGAGGTCCCACTACTAGTTAAGGGCAGGAAATAAAAGTATAGGTGATAACTTTATGGCTCCTTCTGAAAAGCACTTTTAAGTATCAGAGGTTTCAAGCATCACCTCGGCTCCTACAGACACTGCTTTTTCTGGTTAGGTTTTTGTTGTTGTTTATTTTTAACCTTGTCTTAGCACAGGGACCAATTTCTGGTAAAATAAACATGCCAAATCTAGAATCTAATTATTCTGAAAGCAAGCATATTGGAAAGCTTGTGAGGGAAAGAAAGACATTTCAACTTCTGGGAAACACATTGAAAAAAAAAAAGGGTGGGTTGCAAGGGTGGGAGTAAAAGGCAGGAATAAGATTTGGGAGCAGATAGATTAGAGCACTGCAATCAAATGCACAGACAGAGGCAAACCAGTTATATTGATTTGCAAAAGGAATTCTATGAACCAGCCTGGCTTTTCTTGGTCTGCTCCCTGCCCCTTTTGTAAAGATGTAGGAAAATCCTCCAGGTTTGAAACTACCCATCAGCATACAAGGACTAAGTAATAGAGAATGGGAACCAGATGGTATGTATGACTAGGCAAACTAAGAGAAAGAGAATAGAAAGAGAGAATTTTAATGCAACAATGCAAGAACATGTATATAATAGGCACAAGGTGAAAGAGTCTAAAGAGAGCTTTCTAACTCTGTGGAAACAGATGGTACAGCATTTTCTTTTAAAAAGGGGGGAGGGGTTAAAGGGATAAAAGGGTAAATGCAAATAATGCCTACTCTATCACCTTAGGTCCATTTGAACACTGATTTTTCTCTGTCTCATCTGAATAAATTTATTCCCAAACTCAATCTTTTCTTTCAAAATAAAGAAGTACAGAAAACAGTGTTCAATAAATGTTCAATGAGCAAATAATCGACCTTGAACACTGATTTCATCATGCCATTGATGGCAGATATCTTTCTTTCATTATTATTCCACATAGTAAATAAAATCAAGCAGCTACAGAATACAGACAGCCAAACTTGAGGGATGAAATACCCAGGAGGAGAGTTTATAGAAGTAGTCTGTCAATAAATGGCAGACAAGAACTGTCAAGCACATGCCTAGATCTACAGGACAGCAGACTACTTCCATGTAGGAATAAGATCATCAGGCTACCAAGTAGCCTGTTGTGAAAAAAGAAGGCAGGAGAAAGTACAGGTTATTATAGAAAATCTCCCAATGTAAAAGTATGGGAAAATAATAAACCAGTTATTATTAAAATAAAAATAAACCAGTTTCTCTGGTTTAGGGTTAAAATCAAATATGACCTATAAAACAACAGGAGCCTCTCTCTATGACCTCAGGCTTACAAAATGAAATTCTCACATTTTAATTTTAAAAAGGCAAGACCTTCCCTTAATTAGATCTAGTCAGTGTCCTAATTCTGCTTTTACTTCTATCCAAGTCTGATCATATCACCACAGCCACTTCAACGTCAACACATGGGAAGACTTACATTGTCTATAAACACATTCTGTTTGCCCATCTCTTAATATGAGGGAATGTACAAGTCACTCCTAAATATTGTTTTGAATACAAACTTATATAAATGTGTATATATACATATATATGTATTGTACATGTGTTCATCCGTGTGTGTCACATTATTCAGGTGACAATGCAGGCCGGAGGTTGTTGGATCCTCTGAAATTGGATCTACAGGTGATTGTGAACTCTCTGATATGGTTGCTGGGAACTAAACCCATGTCCCCTGTAAAGAGCAGCACATACTCTTTAACTCCTGAGTCCCATCTTTAACTCTGAAATATATTCCAAGGTTTTTACTAGTTCTATTTGATTGTAGGTATTTCCTTTTTTGCTTTTAAAACTAGACTGACCTTTTGAACTCAGCAAAGTTCCACTGACTGTATGTTTCAATCACTTTATTAAATGGCTTTCCTGCCTTTGCATGTCTATTATCTTTTCCTATGTCCTATCAATGCATAGGGTAGACTGTAAAATCAGTGCACAGGAAGAGAAGACCAATTGAGACATGGCTGTCCCTTCTTATCCACTCAGTAGCCACATCATTTTGGCAGCCAATTTCCATTTCCAGAATTTAATGCCCTTAAAAATAAAGATCACTAAACAAAAAGAATTTGTTCATCTCAAAACTTCAGTTAAAAGGTGAAAGAAGGGAAAGATGGAGGGGACATGAAACTGGAGTACAGAAGGAAGAAAGTATAATAAATAAAAAAGAAAGTTAAAAATGAGGCATTATATGAAAACGATAGAGAAAACATAATTAGGTTTCTACATTCAACTACACAGCTGCTCTGAATGTTTTTTTTTCCTAAATTGAAAGGAAAAGAATCCATCCCTAAAGTTAGTCAATATCTTAGAACATATGGGCCACTCTATCCTATTCTGATTGTTCAGCTCTATTAGTATAGAATAGCAAAAGTAGCTCTGGAAAATAAGCAAATGAATTAACATGGCTGTGTCCCAACAAAACTGCAATAACAAGAAAAGGCCAGACATGGCCTACTGAGAAATGTTGCTGATTATTAATCTAGACATTAATTACTTTTTATCTCTGTAATTCTTAAAACTACCTGTTATACTACATTTTATTTGATCTTTTATTGTAAGTCTTCACTACTAGAATACTTTTGTTTCTTAAAACATAAACTATCATCCCATAGTTTATGAACAAGAACAAGAGTTCTAGAGTAGAACTGTGCAAGTATCTTTAGTTCCTAGAACAGTGTCTAGCACAAGCATGAGCCCTAGTCAAATATTTAGAATATGTGCATGTGTGGATGGATGTATGCATGAGTTAGTAAATATCATGTTCATGTTCATTTTTAGCTTGATAGACTCTAAAATCACCCAACACAAAAATCTGTGAGCATGCCTGACAGGTGGCTCTCAGCCTTCCTAGTGCTGTGACCCTTTAATACAGTCCCCATGTTGTAGTGACCCCCAACCACATAATTGTTTTGTTATTACTTTATCACTTTATTTTTGCTGCTTATGAGTCGTAATGCAAATATCTGATATGCATGATATCTGATATTTGACTTCTTTGGGTTGAAAACCACTGCTATAGAGGATTATCTTGATTACATTAGTTGTAATGGAAAGACTTGCACACTGCTGGAAGCACCATTCTCTGACCTCATTTCTGGTTCCTGATTTGTTTAAATGGAGAAAGTAAAATGAGCTGCAAGCACACACCCCTGCCTTTGAGTACAGTGTTTCCTTGGACTGGAAGTCAACTAGGAGCTAAAGTGAAGCAACCCTACCTTGTGTTGCTTTTGTCAGGCTATTTAAACACAGCCATAGTGCTATCAAGACAAATGCCAATGGATATCACCAAGCAAATCCCAGGCACTGGCAGTTATTGTCCTTCAGATTTTCTATGGGAATTAATTCACCCATTTTCAAGATGAGGAAGCAAACACATAAAGTGATTCACTTACAGTCAAAAGCATATTTATTTAAGATAAAATATTTGCATCCCAAACTGTGTTTGTATATCTCAACAGATACAACTTGGTCCTTTAGGGTTACAGTGGCATAGCCCCAGAATTCAGGTTGATTTCAACTTCCTTCACGAGTTTTTTTGCATACCCTTGTACCATGGAGCCATGGCTTCTCTGGCTATTTTCTCTCTCCCTCTTCCGCCCATATGCTCTTGCTTTCAAAGACAGGTTTCCAAGCCACTAATTTAGAAGCAACCCCAGTGTCTGTCAAGGAGGACCCTGGAGCTGTTCTTCTTTTCTAAAAATGACACCTAATGTAACCTTAGTTACTGGCTTAGAATTTATCCCCTACCTACCCCCGAGACACAGTTAAAGTGATATTATAAAGTTAAATAAGATATAAATCAGGACAATTAAAATAAAAATGGAACAAAGAATAGTTAAAACAAGTGAAGGAATAGATGTAACCAGGCACCTGGGATGAACTAATTGATCTGGATTTAGTTCTAAGGTTCCTGGCATCTGAAATAAAGCTAAGTTAATTGGCCCCCAAGGGGCTAACATCCATGAGCAGGGTCTCATTAGCATGGGAATCCAACCACTGAATGAAGAATGGCTGAGCTGAGAGCTGTGACAGTGTGCCCCAGCCCTAGGGTGAAGGGAAGCATCCAAGAACTATCCAATCCATGACCCTAGGATCATCTCTTCTTGGGTATGGACACATCACAGGAACAGGAAGTACAAGATTTGGGACCAGCCACTATTCTCTAGGCCTCAAAAGCTAGGGTACTCACTGGGTTACCAGCACTATCCTTATCTTTCTGATACATAAAAGGAGAAACCAGCCCTTGTTTATTTTATTGGCAAGTTGAAATAAGTAACATAAACTTGTACTAGCTGCCCAATCAGTGATGGGGTAGAGTCCATTTTCTTTCCTCCCATGAAATAATTGAAAAGCACTTCCTCATTGTGCATAGCTTTGAAAATGAACTAGTCTTAAATAGGTAACAGCTAGGACCCACATCTGCCTCAGTGTGAACCCAAATCTTTCAAAGACCACAACAATTTCAAGACTATTGCATCACCTATCTATTTCTGTCTCCACAAAATGGAAACCATGAGAATTGCTTCCTGGCCAGGAATGAAGTTAATCTGAAGTTAACATATCCATTGTACCTGTGAGAGACCTTCAAACAGGGGACCAGGAAGACAGTCATCTGGATACTGTTGATATGTAAGCTAAATTGACTCAATGGTGTTTATTATGATACTAGATATTACTTTTGTCCCTGATCCTTAGATAAAAATACTGTTACAGCTGAACTCTACCTATACTGGTGATCGAAAATCCACACACACACAGCATCAAGCAAACATTGCACCAGACCTGAACCACACAAGACTCTTACAAAATAACTGTAATTTTAAGTTGCATGTATATATATGAGACTGTCTTTCTGTTCAGGGGTAGATCTTTAGCATGTTCAAAGCCCAGAGTTCAATCCCCAGCACTCACAGGAAAGAGTAAAAGTTCTTGAATGTGTCACTATCAACTGTTCAAACCTTGAAAATCTTTTATTTCCCTTTACCTCTAAGTTTGTATCACTATAAAATAGTTATTACTAAAATCCATTGCTTGTGCTGTTTTTGAATCAAATTCACTGTACTCATCCTTGCAGAGCATCTACTGCCAAGCATGAGCTAAATGCTTCTGTTACTAGTAGGACACAGTGTCAAACTCAGCTTCCTGCAGTTCATCCAGTATACTGGTGCTTTAGCAGTTATGTTGTTGTCCAAATATAGCATGCCAGGTGTGAAAGGAGAGGGCTCACAGCTGTATTAAGTGCAGATGCAAACAGATTGCTCGGCATTGCCTCCAGGGAATGAGATATGGAGTCATCGAAGGGTGAATTTTAGAAAAGTATCTGATTAAAAACACATTAGTGAAAAAAGCTGGCTATATGGGTCACAATTTTCAAGTCATAAGAACTGAACTTAACATCTACTCTAATCTCCACCATTCACCACACACTTCTGTCACCCACTCACATTTTCCACAATTCTATATTTACATTTACCTTTATGGTTCTGCCTTCTCCAACCTGTTCATTCCTCATACAAAACACTACCACCCTTCATGATAGCCACCTAAAAGATTGCTTACATATAAGAGCCCATCTACAAACATTTAATGCCTACTCCTTATTTCTTTCCATTTGTGTAGGGTGTTTCTTAACTAAGTCAGTCAAACATCTCTCCCACTCTCAGTCCCTGAAGAGTGATCTTTGGCAGCTACTGATACTTGCCTGATAGGGTCCAACACAGAGAGACAGAGATGCTGCTAATGACCTGACTGTAGTTAAACCACCTACTCAGATCTTCTTATTCTCTCTCAGTGCACATTGTCTGCACAACCTGAAGTGTACTTCTCCAGTGTGCCCTCCCAATGAATTTAATATCTATATAGCATTTATCTTAAGCATGTTTGATGCTTTTACTGAGTGCCTAATCTTTCCTCCACAGTCATTATGGCATTGGGGAGGTAATATAGAAGGAAAAAGGGTAAGAGAAAAGAGGTTTCAGTCAGAAAATGTCTTTTTCTTTCTCACTTTATTGAGATACTTCCCATTTCCTTAGTAACTTATATAAAATCCCTTAATATATTTCTTACATTTAAGTTTGAAATAATAACTCTACATTTTTTCCTAAAGTAGAAGATAGTAAGGAAAATTAAAACAAAACACACTGGAATGTTTTGGGTCAGTGTCTTACATAAAGCTAATGCCAGATAAATATGTTATTATTCAAAATAAACACACATACACACATGTGCCCAAGACACATGCACACACACAAACACATGTATTTTTAAACTCTTGTGTCATATTCTTTATTTATATTATTATTAATCTTTCTCCTGGCTATAAGGTCATTAAATGTAAATGTCATGCTATAAGTTTTTTTTTTTTTTGTCTCCAGTACAAAGCACACGGTAGTCATGCAATTTATATCAAACCACCAAAGCCTTACAGAGTATTTCATATTTTTACTATAGCCTCTAGCACAAAATAGAACCTATCTGTGCATGTTCATAAATAGATGAATAAGTACACAGGTAGATTCCAAGATTCTAGTATAAAATGCTCATCTGATATCATTTGCCAAGGTTGAAAGCCTCACTTTTACATTATAACTTGCAAAAAACATAACCCACTTCAAATGTTTGGCAAACATCCATATAAAACTATGTATATTTTTCTAAAAGAAGTATTTAACCATATTTCTATTCAGAATCTTTTGTTCTTATTCTATATGTGTGGGCATTGTGTGTGGGTATGTATTTGCACATCTACCTACCCCGTGTGTGTGTGTGTGTGTGTGTGTGTGTGTGTGTGTGTGTGTGTGTGTGTGTAAATCAAAGTCTTGCTGTCAGAAAACAATTTCCAAAGTGCATATATCTATAAATGTATAAACACACACATATACATACATATATACATATATGTGGGTATATATATACATATATATATATAAAATCAGCTTCAGTCTTTCTGTGAAGCACTACAATGACTAACTTCTTTTCACTGCAATAAGGTGCAGCAGCAGCAGGTATTTCTTCTCTGCATGACAGTAAAGGCATTGATGAAAAACATCAGACCATCAACTGAATTTGTACACCATATTGAATGCAGTTAGTAGCCAGATGGCAGACTAATCTATAGCAATAAGCAAAATCCTGAGAGCCACAGGCACCAAAAACCCCTGCCACATTGAATATTCATACTCACATACACATCTGATTCCACTCACATAGTCAACAAACCCTTCACAGACTGATAGAATCTTAAGCATCTTTGATGGAGATTTCAGATCCCAAGCAACTTCATTGTAACAACTTTCTTTAATTTAATTTTTAACTTTATTTGCATCTTCTCATCATTTCTTTTGTGATAAAAAGATCCTTACAGCATTTTATCAGCTCAAAATATTTTAAAATTAGAATTCAACAACAACACAAATTACAAAATGCCTACAATCTTACAGAAACTGCATAATGTGCAACTAAATCACTACTTGTCAAAAATATAAATTAAAAACTTTCTATAAATCAATTAAAATGACTGTACAATGCACCAAAATTTATGAGAGACATTGAAAGCAGTTGTAAGAGAAAAATTCATAGCACTACATGACTAAGTAGAGAGGTTAGCAAAATCTCACAGTAAGGATATAACAGTACAAGTGAAAGCTCTAGAACAAAAGAAGCAAACTAACCCAGAAGGAAGAGATAGCAGGTAATAATCAAACTGAGGGCTGAAATCAACAAAATTGAAACACAGAGAACAAAGAATCAATGAAACAAAGAGTTGGTTCTTTGAGAAAATCAACAAGATAGATAAACTCTTACCAAGCTAATCGGAAGGCAGAGAGAGAGTATCCAAATTAACAAAAATCAGAAACAAAAAGGGATACATAACAACAGACAACAAAGAGAATCATCAGGTCATACTTCAAAAACCTGCACTCCACAAAATTGAAAAATATAAAAGAAATTCACAATTTTCTGAATAGGTACTACATACCAAAATTAAATCAAAACCAGAAAAGCAATCTAAATAGAACTATAACTCCTAAGAAAATAGTAGTCTTTAAAAGTCTGAAAACCAAAAAAGTCGAGTACAGATAGTTTCAGCACAGAATTCTACCAGAATTTCAAAGAGCTAATACCAATTCTATTCAAATTGTTTCACTCAATGGAAACAGAAGGAATATTGCCAAAATTTTTTTATGAGGCTACAGGTACTCTGACACTCAAAACAAAGAAATCTGCAAAAACAAAAGAGAATTACGGAGCAATATCCCTCATGAAAACTGATGCAAAAATATTTTTAAAAAAATACTGGCAACCTGAACCCAGGAGCACATTAAAAAAATAATTCACCATGATCAAGTAGGCTTTTTCTCAGAGATGCATGGATGGCTCAACAGGTTAAAATCTATCAGTGTAATCTAACATATAAAAAACTGAAAAAAAAATCAAATTATTGGATGCTGAAAAGTAATGACAAAATCCAACACCACTTTATAATACAGGTAGGCTTCATCCCAGAAATGCAGGGCTGGTTTAACATACGAAAAACAGTAAATGTGATCCATCATATAAACAAAGTAAAGGAACAAAACCACATGACCATATCCTTAGATGCTGAAAAAGCCTTTGACAAAATCCAACACTCCTTTATGTTTAAAGCCCTGGAGAGATAAGGAATACAGGGAGAATACCTAAATATACTAAAGGCGATTTACAAGAAGCTGACAGCCAGTATCAAACTTAATGGAGAAAAATTCAAAGCAATCCCACTAAAATCAGGAACTAGACAAGGATGTCCACTCTCCCCTTATCTTTCCAATATAGTTCTCGAAGTTTTAGCTAAAGCAATAAGGGAACGACAAGAGATTAAGGGGATACAAATTGGAAAAGAAGAAGTGAAACTATCTCTATTTGCAGATGATATGATTGTATACATAAATGACCCACAAAATTCTTCCAAGGAACTGCTACAGCTGATAAACACCTTCAGCAATGTAGCAGGATACAAGATTAACTCAAAGAAATCAGTAGGCCTTCTATACACTAAAGATAGAAGAGCTGAAAAAGAAATAAGGGAAACATTACACTTCATATTAGCTGCAAATAGTATTAAATACCTTGGAGTAACTATAACCAAAGAAGTAACAGACCTATTTGACAAAAATTTTAAATCACTGAAGAAAGAATTTGAAGAGGATATCAGAAAATGGAAAGTTCTCCCATGTTCCTGGATTGGTAGGATCAATATAGCAAAAATAGCAATTCTATCAAAGGTAATCTACAGATTCAATGCACTGCCCATCAAAATCCCAACACAATATTTTTCGGACCTTGAAAGAACAATACTCAATTTCATTTGGAATAACAGGAAAGCCAGGATTGCCAAAACAATTTTACTCAACAAAAGAACCTCAGAAGGTATCACCATCCCTGACATCAAGTTATATTATAGAGCTACAGTAATAAAAACAGCCTGGTACTGGCATAAAACAGACTTGTGGATCAATGGAATAGAACTGAGGATCTGGACATTAACCCAAAAACCTATGAACACCTGATCTTTGACAAAGAGGCCCAAAACTTTCAATGGAAAAAAGATAGTATATTTAACAAATGGTGGTCATAGCTGGATGGAAAAATGCAAATAGATCCGAGCCTGTCACCCTGCACAAAACTCAAATCCAAGTGGATCAAAGACCTCAACACAAACCCAGCCACTTTAAACTTGATAGAAAAGAAAGTGAGAAATACACTTCTATGAATTGGCACAGGTGACCACTTCCTAAATATAACACCAGTAGCACAGACACTAAGACCAACAATCAATAAGTGGGATCTCCTGAAGCTAAGAAGCTTCTGTAAAGCCAAGGACACTGTCAATAGGACAAAACAATAGCCTACAGAATGGTAAAAGATTTTCACCAACCCTACAAGTGATAGAGGACTGATCTCTAAGATATATAAAGAGCTCAAGAATCTAGAGCCCAAAACCTTGAATAACACAATCAAAAAATGGGGTTCAGATCTAAAAAGGGAATTCTCAGCAGAGGAATTACGAATGGCTGCAAGGCACCTGAAAAAGTGCTCATCATCTTTAGCCATCAGAGAAATGAAAATCAAAACAACTTTGAGATACCACCTAACACCTGTTAGATTGGCTAAGATAAAAGGCACAGTTCACAGCTTATGTTGGAGAGGATGCGAAGCAAGGGGAACACTCCTCCATTGTTGGTGGGAGTGTAAGCTTGTTCAGCCACTTTGGAATGCAGTGTGGCGTTTCTCAGAAAATTGAGAATCAATCTCCCCAAGGATCCAGCAGTACCACTAATGATACCCTAATGATGCACAGTCATACTCCAAAGGCATTAGCTCAACTATGTTCATAGCAGCATTATTTGTAATAGCAAGAACCTGGAAACAACCTAGATGTCCCGCAACTGAAGAATGGATTAACACTGCAGGAATACAAAGAGGCAGAATGAAGGGATGCCTGCATTGGCATTTGCTGAGAAAGGGGAAAAAATTCCCATAGACCTCTCAGATTTCACAGTACATGGTTCTGTGGCTTTTCCTTCAAGGAATTTAGAATGCTATAAAAATCTAATTATAGAAGAAAAAATAAAGGTTATGAGTTGTTTTATGGCCTTTACACTTTCAAGTTCTGTTTCCAGTGAATTGCGAAAGAAGGCAGCTTCCATGATATTATCTGGAAATGTTAGGTATTTGTACTGAACCAATAAGCTAAATGTGAAGATGTTAATTAACAGGAGCCCATAGCTCAGCTCTCTCACAGACATCCATTTCCTTTCCAGAAGAATCAGGAAGTTGCCTAAAAGTATGCTTCTAAGTAGTTCCTTTGATCCCAAATACCTCCTTCAAGAGTTTCAGAAAATGCCTGGAACTTCACTGCCAAAGTCTTTCTTTTTCTACATATTCTACAGGGTAGTCTTACTCTCAAGAATGAATAAACATGATATGCCCCTTGCTCAAAATCTCTACCCTAGAGCTGCAGAGACATTCCTACAATTTAAAACTGATTGTGAGGATGCTATAAGCATTCAGATTTGACTGTGGTTCAAATTGTCAGAGTCACAATATATGGGAGCAAATAATGTCAACTTCTTTCAATACTCGTTTCCTTGTCAAATTGATCTTTGTTAGTAGTGTCTTTATGTGTGTGCAATGAGTGATGAATGGAAACAGATGACTGGATATAGCAAGGAGGAGCTGTGAGGTAAGAGGAAGCTGTTATTATTAGAATCCTTCCTGGTCAATGGACACATCCCACCTCTAAATGAAAACTAGAATCAGTTCTCACTTCACTTCATGATTATAACCCCATGTGTCACTGTCCATCAGTTATCATCATCTCTATCTTGCTTTCTAAGTTATCTGTAGATATTTTCAGCAATCCAAACATATTTTGTGCCTCAGCCATTTTCCCTCAAGTTATTCTTCCTCCTAGCACATCCTCCTGCCTAAGCCCATACCTATCCTTAGCCCCTACCACAGATAAAGTGTATTTTTTCTCTTTGTTTAAAGATTAGTTTCAGATTTATACCAAAAATTAAAGGGAAGGTACACGACTATCTACATATAATCTCCCTACTCTTTCATATACAAATGGCTGCAAAGTCTACCCTACTCCACATTCTAAATCATAGTGAACTCTTTTGTGTCTGTTGATGAACCTACACTGGCAAATACCTCCCAAAGACTATAGTTTACATTTTGGTCACATTTGGAGGTGCATGCTTTATAGGTTCAACAAATACATGACAATATGAATCTAATATTAAAGTAGTATATGCAAGCTTTTTTCAGAATACTATATAGTTATACTAACATCGTGTGTAGCCTTTCCAAAAGAATTTTTTTTTTTACTAGTGATGTGTATTAATCTTTACTCATGCCTTTTCATGCCATAATAGCTTCCTTTTCTTTTAAATCTTCACTTCCTGGGTATACCACAATTTGTATATTCATTCACCTCTTAAGAGACACTTTTGTTTTTTTCCAACTTTAGTAATTCTGAACACAGCTGAAAAAAACAACAACAACAAAAAAAACAAAAACAAAAATAATGTGAATTTTTCTCACATAAACATAGAATTTCAATTACTTTGGTTGGTTAAATTCCAGAGAACATGTCTACTCAGAGAATTTGAAAGAGTATGTTTAATTTTGTAGCATTGGAGATAAGCTAATAATTGTCAGAATTAAGAATCTAGGTAAGGTTTCCTCTGGAACATTCAGCTCAAGGTCATTCTACCCTCCAGGACCCATATGAAGATGAAGCAGAAACCTCGCTATTACTCCATATCAGAACACTATGCTGTCATGCATGTGGGCTTTTGGAAAGCATGAATTTACCTTGGTTTGATATGGTATAGTAAAGCATGATCTAGTGCATAGTGTTCACTCAGCTGATAATCCATTAATAATCAAATAAGGTGAACTGAGAAATGAATGGATCAGCTGGATATAATCAGTCTATGTATAGCATCTCACAATTTGCAAAGCATTTTTGGTTAGTTTAAACAATTTGATCCTTACAGGCTCCTGGAATTTCCACAGAAATTCAAGCTCAGAAAGCATGAGAGATTTCCAAGTTAAAGCACTCTAAAACAAGGTTTAATCCTAGGCCTTCCAAAGCTTTTCCTGCAACAAAATATAGTCATTTTGTTAAGAAATAAATGAGAATTTATTAAAGAACCACAACACAGGGGCTGCAAATGTAGCTCAAATAGGCAAGTATGCATGGTACAAAAGTGAGGACCTGAGCTTGGATCCTCAGAACCCACAGGGAATCAGTATAGAGGCACATGACTGCAACACCACCCCTGGGGCAGGTGGCAGGTTTGTAGAGCAGAGACATGTGGATCTCTGGCTCATTGGCCAGAAAGTTTAGCTTAACCAATAAGGCTTCAAAACAATAATAAAGACTTCATCTCAAAAGTAAGAGATTGAGAAAGAAACACATATTGACCTGTGACCTTCATTTGCACCTGTAGACATGAGCACTAACATGTACATGGATACACACACAAAGAGATATGAAACAGATATAACACATACATGCGCCGAAAGAGAGAAAGAGAGATAGAAATCCTCAATCCAAGAGCTTTTCAAGAACAGAACATGCAATTATGAGAACAAAACAAATGACTCCATCAGACGACTGTAGGAAGAAGAAGGAACATGGTAGTGTCCAGTAAATGTCAGATACAAATTGGAAACTCAGTGGCAATGTCTGAATATATCAGACATCATAGCTGGGAGAACAGATGATCAAAAAAAAATTACCAGAAACAGATTTTATCAATTTTCCTACTTCACCAATGCCTGGCTCTACTTCCTGCCCAGCATATCATGCTACAACTAAGGCTTCAGCCCTTGGAGAAAAGCCGAGAGATTTCTGCAAATGTTTTCTCTTCGACAGATGGAGCAGAAACTGAGAAGCATTAAAAGGAAGATGGATTGGTGCATCACATTTGCAACAATAAAAATGCAACAGCAGTTAAAAACAGTCTTGGTTAAATAGAAGTGGAAACCCTGGCTTGGCCTAATCTTTTTTTTTTCTTTTTTTTTAATTAAAAGTGAAGGAGAATTTCAAAGTTCTATTTCAGTCCCTCCAAGCTTCAATGCAATGAATGCAGAATATATATGGGTTTTGGCTACCTGTCAGACAGCATAAGATTTATGTGAGTTCAGGTTTCAGCCAGAGAAAAACTCCAGTACAGGAAACTGGGGAAAGAAATGTAGAGAGGGCAACCTCACAGACAGAAATTTCTGGATAAATGAAGCCATGTACCTCCTCTCTCTCTCTATTCTTTTTCCTTGTGAACAGCCATTGACATTTGCTTATTTTTTGCTGTCTCTGTTTTTGTTTATCTCTATGTTAACACTGAGATATGTAACTCACAGTAGGAAGTCTCAGTTCACTTTACATGGGCACATCTAAGTGCTATTCGAATGACTTGGAGACCAGACCACAGACAGAGCACATTGGATGCTGTGATACTGCATGTGTCAGAACTCAGGACACATCAGCATTCAAAACTTGTTGAAGTAGGGAGTCTCTGGTCACAGCTACTCTTTGGAAATGCTGAAGAAACTTTCACTAAATGCTCAAGTTAGAGTCCTATGTAACATTATCTAATCCAATCAGTCTAAGGGGACATGGATATGCACATTCTCAAAAATAGTTGTTGGAAGAAACTAACTTGTGGGATGGAACTCTTGCAAAAGCACACAACCATGTCAGCAATATGGTCAAATTTATGTTAAACTGTCATTCTGCATCTCATGGATGATTTTCCTGTATGGCTCACACAATCCACTCTCTCTTAGTCCACAGATCCAACCACAAACATTTGCTTTTATGCATGGTAAGTTTTTAAACAGCACAAAATATATTTAAAATAAATGCATTAATATGCATACATCACAAAAACAGTAACAAGTATACATTAGAGAGTACTAATTGTCCAATGCAAAAGAACTCAGTCACATGCAGGTTATTTCTCCAGGGACACACACACATAGACACACACACACACAATTGTATGTATTCATTAACCAGAACACCCAAACATATTAAATCAATTTTATCTGTCATCCCTGGTATCTATCATAACTTAAATACAAGAGATATGTTTGAAACATGATTCAAATAAAACTCACAATGCTTACTAATAGTTACAAATACAAGTACATTAATATGCATTTAAGTATTTCCTTCATTGTTAGAAATATCGTAGCTACTTAACAAATGCATATCAAGACCTTGCAAGTATTTACATGTCTTACCTCCTGATTAGAACAGTTACTCCCATGCAAGATTATTCACATATGAGTACATTTAGCAATTCATGAGTGCATTCAAGCACAATTGGCATATTCACATTTGAAAGAGTTATGCTCACTATTTATGTGAATCACACATATATGGACATACAAATGCAAAATCACACACAATTACACTCCATACATACCATACAAACACACCACACACAAACCATTATACACACATATCCCATACTACACACAATACATACACACATAGCACCTACAAGCTAACCACACAAACCATTCCAACATACTATTCATGTCACACAAACCATACATGCACATATGGATCATAAACACTTTCTCTCCTTTATACATACCACATATTATACAATGTAGTATACTCTATATAGAATATACAATAGAAACACATATGTGTAAACATGTGTACCACACATAGAGGATACACACTTGTCACTCATACCATACACAACACACACAAAATACACCACACTACACACACATCCTAAATATATCGCACACATTCTAAATACATCACACATATACACATACACTTCTCTCTACACATATCACATATACACCACAGAAAATACACCAACAGGATAAACACATCCATAACACACACACACACACACACACACACACACACACACACACACACACTACCATTACCACCACTCAGAAAAAAAACATCACTCTCATTATAGATAACAGAGAGCTTGACTCACTCTCCACACTTCTCCAAATAAGAGTCTTCATCTTTCTGTCAAAATAGATCACTGAATATGAGGACCTATGAGAGAACATAGAATCTGAAAAAAATAAATGTCACATATAAAACATAAGCCAGGATCAAAATAAGTCTATATGATCTGAGCCAATGTTTCATAGGAAACATAAGGCAGAGCACAGATCAACAGTGGTTTATCGTGTACAAAAAGGAAGAGCTATGGACAAGAACAGGAATAAATGTTTAAGTCACCAGACATGCAAAAAACTGCTCTAGAAACAGCATAAAAATCACAGAGTGCCAAGCATGAATATTCGTTTATCTGAATCCAGCATTGTCCTATGACAATGTATAGTTAGAGAAATGCTTTCTAAAATGGCAGTCAACAAAAGACTATAGCAGAGTTGAACAGTAAGTAAATATGTTAATCCTACTTTGCTTCAAGCGCTCTCTGGTTCAAAGTAAGTGTTAGTTTTGGGTGTCAATAAAGTCAGCCATCACCCTGTCAGGAAATGCTAGAGGATCCAGAAGTTTTATGTGTCACTAGTATGGGTGACATTTGGCAAATGTGTTTATTATAAGTGTTATAAGTGTTTCATCTCTCATGTTTGTATTGTATATGCATATTCATTTAAGAATAATCTCTAAGATGCTATATACATATTTTTATGTATTGAGAAAGAAAGTAAACAAGACAATCAAGGATGACCCATTCTCCTGAAAAAAGAAAGAAAAAGAAACCTCTAATGTCATAATCATAGAGCTTTCAGTATTTGATGGTACTAAGATTAGATTTTTTTTCCACAAACATTCATTTCTATAGGTCTATGGGATTCTGACACTAAGTTTTTATTATCCTAGACTGATTTAAAATTTTGATAGCTTCTAAAATTCTACAACTATGGTTTTCAAATGTCAATATTATATGAATTTGACATTTAAAGCTTACAATTTGAAGCTCAAATCTCTTGATGAGAACGAGGTTGTCATGCCATTCTCAGAAGCAGGCAAAACCTAAAAGTGACCAAAGTGGACATACTAAGTGGTACGGACAGAGAGGCCAGGAAAGGAAAAAAAACAAAAAACAAAACAAAAACAAAACAAAAAAAAAAAAAACACCCTGTAGAGAAAAAAACCCTAAGAGCATGTCACTTGTCTCTGAAGGTACCTTATTCTGCTTATCTTTGCTTCAGTTTTATTTTATGGTCCGAAGATTAAGAATATTTACTGCCACAATACAAGTACTGTGGAAGCAGACGCAGGTGTTTATCTTAGCATCTAGTATAAATCCTGAATGTCTGAACAAAAAGCTTCTAATAAATTTAAGACTGAAGCAGCTGGGACCACTATGGCATACTTCTCTTCCCTCTTTGCTAATCCTTTTTTTTTTTTTTAACACACTTCTTTTCCTCTTTTCTTTTGCATTCTTCCATATCATCTCCTAACAGTTTTAATTTTTCACGTATATTAGTAATGCAATCCATTTAGAAATATAATGATTATTTCTCCCATTATACAGATAATGAAGCTGAGACTAAACAAGATTTATCAAAGTCCCTTAAGGTGATAGGAAAATAAATGGTGAACCTGAAATTGTTGTCTCAAACTTCAGAACTTCCTAAAATCAATGGTCTCCCTACACTGTCCTTAAAACAATAAAAATATTAACTCCACAAAACACTGAGAAATCCAAACCTCAGACAGGGGACCACAGCTTTCTATTGCTCAATATATTTCTAAATACATTTTCTCACCAGCACAATACTGGCTTTCCATACTCAATAGTTTATTTCATTTTCCAGCCTTTTTCCTCCTCCTGAGAGTGCTGTACATGGCATGTGTTTATTTTTCAATTAAAGCAAATTAAACTTAATTTTGTTTTGAGAACTTTTCTTTTAGAATTTCACAGCCCACGTTGAGATAATTGAGACCCTGCTGATTCTGGAAGCAGTGTTTAGAGAGGAGGGTCTGATTTGACATAACCTTAAAGAAGCCATCTTTAACCTCTCCCTTTCCTTTGTCCCACCAATCCTCTGTGGTTTCCTGCCACTGTCCTAGTCTAGATGTGTATCATGTGTACAGTAGCTAAGACACAATCATAACCTGCAAAAAAGCTAGCAAGGCTTTTCCTTGCATTTCTCCCACTCACCTCTCTGTCATTCTCAATTGTAGATTTAAGCAAGTCAACAAGTCTCTTAGCAGTCAGCTAAAATTGTCTAAATAGAAATTAGTAGAACTAAGTTTTGAATCTCTAAGTAGTTTACAATTGTATTCATCCTCTAGCCTCAACCTAAAGCATGCTATCTGCACACAATTAAAGTACTATTCCTACTCTCATCTGGAATGCATCCAACTAGTTAGCAACCCGCAAGGTCACAGAGATAGACCTCTTCTCTGCTTCTCATCATATATAGGTATACTCCAGCTTCAGCACCAGCCACTTTACACAATGTCAGACTGTACAACTGTCTGCTCTCACACTGTCAGTTGCTTCACATCAGGAAATCAACTCTATTAGTGAAAATTGTATCAGAATAAGACATGTAGTAGAGCCTCAAAAAAACATGCTTTAGAAAACATCAATAAGAGGAGAGCAGTAATACAATAAGCCAAAGGGGACAAAAGGAAGGGAAAAGCAAGAAAGAGCAAGCAGGACAGTACCTTAGTGACAGCAACAACAAGAAGAGAAACAGAGAGACAGAGAGAAAAAAGGAAAATTACGTTGTGTCAGCGAAGCTTCTTTATTATCTTATTATAACTTTCTTAGTATGATCATAATTTCCAAAATAATGTAGACCATCAAAATTACCTAAATTCAAATTTATCACAAACGCAATATGTCAATATTTGCATAGAAGATAGAATTTCTATTATTTATAGTTTCTTTTATGTCACATAGAGTACTAATAAGTAATTGAAATAAATAGACAGAATTGAAATTATAAGGTCAAATAACTCTGAGAAAACTTGAATTAAGGATAATTAAATTTTCCTTTATTGCAGGACACACAAGTCTTTGAAATGTTTGAGCATATAAGGATTCTCTCATATATATTATGCTACTCAGTGCATTATACTCAGAGTTTCCAAAACCCCAAGCAAAACAAAATGATAAAATAGTGCCTGATGGAGAAAGACATGAGAACACTATGGAAGGAGAATGATTGTATAACTAGACAGTAAAAAATGGGTATTATAAGCTTAGAGAGTATTTGAAGAGTATGACCTTTGTCAATTCAATGCCTGTTGTGATAGTCTTAATTTTTTCTTTGTGTGTGTGTGTGTGTGTGTGCGTGTGCGTGTGTGTGTGTGGTATGTATTGTCAGAATTCGTGTGTGTGCATGCCTTGGCACCTGTGAGATCAGAGGACATCCTCAAATGTCAGTGTTCATCTTTCAACATGTTTGATACAGTCTCTTGGTAATTTTTGCTGTATATTGGTCTCTACTTCTTACCTTGACATAAGAACTTTATGATTACTGATGCATGCTACCCCACCTAGCTTTATAATAGTTTGGTATATCTGAACATGAGTCCTAATGCTTGTATAGGATGCATTTTATTTACACTCTGAAATCAATCCCTCATCTCTTGAAATCTTTAACTATCAAAATAGGGGAATAGCAATGTGGAGTTTTAAAAATCTTAGCTCCAATATTTGATGGTTCTAGGATGGAGACATACAAACTTTATTAGGCTCGCCATGTTATACATCCTCTTTTAATTCCAGGGTTTGAGATTTTTCTTGTTCTTCTCCAGGGCACCTATAGCCTTAAAATTTCTGGAAAACTTAGAGATGCATATGTTTTGTTCTGAGATTTCTGAGCAAACATTTTATTTCCATAGAAACCTATCTTGAATATAAAACACAGTGTCTTAATATCATTTCCTCTGTTGATAGCAAATGTATGCCAGACATTCTGATAACAAAGGTGATGAAGTCACAGTCTTATATTAGTATTTTCTTCCAAGAAAATACTCAGGGATATGTCTAAGCTTGCAAAGAACTCAATACAATGGTTTGAATGGCAATAGAAGTTGAAAACAATGCTTTCAAGTCATTGTTATAGCCTTGGTACTTTTTATTCCAACACAAAAGTATAATAAAGCAAAGCAGAAAAGACTTACTTGGGGGCAGGTGGAAGATGGAAAGCCAGGCAGCTTTCTGAGGCTGCCTCACTTTATCACCTCCTTCCTGCTTCCAAAGTGACTTCCAAATAGTCCTATGAACTTCAAGCCTTCACCTTATAAGTGAGAAAATGGAGATCAGGGGAGTTTAATTCACTCAAAATTCAAAATAAACAGAGAAAAGGCCTCCTGAGTTGCCCATGACTCTCAAACTATGGCACACAAAATGCCTTCTCCTCAGAAAGTGGTTTTATTTAATATAAATGTGGTACTACTTTGTTTTAATGGCCTGAGAGTCACTCTTGTTCATTAGATATCACAAATCACTTAGACAATCATCAATGTTTTATGAATATTTTTACTCAACTCAATGGTGAGTAAAAAAAAGGTGTGTCATTTAAATTTGACTTATGATGACTTACGAATGTAGATAACTACATTTATAAATTCTCTTGTGCTTCAGTTTTTCTTCTAACTTACCATGGATTTCTCATTAATCCCATTAATCCTACTAATTAAAGCACTAATTACCCAAGTAATACACACCCATTACTGAATATAAGAAAATACGGGGAAGCATCAAAGAAAGAATGAAAATCATTCATAGCACAATATTCGAAAATAGACATTAATGCATATGTGTACTTATCCAACAATCTTGCATTCTGTGATATTTTGCTTCTTATGCTTCCTTAATCACTCGCCAAAAAGTAAGTCAATATGGAAAGGTCTTTTTTCCATAAAAAGGACTTTTCAAAATAAAAGGTGCTGTTTATGGAGTATTCGCTGTGTATAAGACATACTCCCAAGGATTTTCTGTATGGGATATTTGCTCTCACATCAAAACTTTATGGAAAGTCCATTGCATAAATGATACGTCCTATCATTCCATCTCCTGGTATATAAACATACTTCTCAAACAGCACAATTCGTCTTCAGAGTCTTCTCTATAATTTGTTTTATTTCAATTATGTATTGTCTTCAGAAGGAACAGTTTTCTTATAGGGGGTCACATTCTTAATATAGAAGCATTTATAACTCCCTTGTAAAAATTAGGATAACTTGGGTGTGTCTAGATGTTGCCCATGTTCCCTTAATAATGAATCTCCTTCCTCACTTCATATTGCTCACTCCACCTTAGTCATCCTGTCCTCCTTACACAGGATCTTGCCTCAGAAGATCTTTCTGAAGCATGGTCCAGCCTCTGGGATCTTACTCTGTCACTCACTTGCAGTTCTCCCTTGTCTACTTTCAGGGATCAAGATTTCACCTGGCTACTCCTACCTAGAATGCTCCCCCAGGATGTGTGCTGGCTGTATACAGGATCTCCTATTGTACCTCATTTCAAATGCCAGCATTTCCCATCTTTATTTACATGAATTAGCATGCCCTCTCCCACCATGCCATCTGTCCCACCCACCTTCCTTCTCTAGTCATGTTCTATTTTTCTCTTCCCTATTACACTTATCACCATCTGACACACACTGTATTTTTGCTTGTTTATTTATATAACAACTTTTCCCTCAAATAGAATATGTATTCCAAGAAGGGGTTGGAGGGTCTTAGTTGTGTTTGCTGTTGTTTTCATAACTCTTAGAACAGTGTCTGACAGAAAGAAGAGTACTATAAGAAGTTAGCCTTGTGTTATTTATTTTTCTCTCATGTGTACAGGTATGCAGGTACACGTGTGTGTACATGTAAAACACAGATTATATTGCCAGAAATCTTCCTCAATTACCTTCTTCCTTTATCATTGAAGTAGTTCTCAGCTAACTCAGAATTTACTGACAGGACTAACAGAGCCCAGGGAATGTAGATATGACATTGTCCATCTGGCACTTTCATGGACTCTGGGAATCTGAACTCCATTCCCACGTTTGCCCAGGATACATTATCCACTGACTTACTTTGCTAGCTCTATTCTTTCATTTTAAAATGAAGCAAACACAAACCACTTGGGTGTCGCATGCGCATTTCTACCACTACAGGGGAGTTTCTCTTTTCCTATACTGCTTGCCTAGGTAATATTTATTGCTATATCAACTGTCAATACCAACATTATAAACAACATCAGCATCAAAAATAGAAGCATTCTGACAATGCTACTTGGCATAATGTTGCTTTTGTGCTTATCTATTACCATTATCATTATTATTTTTGTGTAGCAAAGTAAAGCTTTGTTATATTACATTTGATTTTTTTTTGCTTAATTTTACCTCATTTATTTTTTTAGTGTTTTGTTGATATGCCCAAACAAGCAATCAAAATGAACAAACACAAATAATTTTTGGTGGAGTAGAATGTAATTGTTGCATTTTTACACAAATATAGCTTTATATTTGTTCCCACTCATTTCCTTTTCTCACTGTCCGCTAGTTTACATTCCTGCGACGGCTCCTTTCTTTCCTCTCAGTTTATCTCCATATTTGGTTACTCTTGTTTTAAATACAGAAGAAATATTTTCTTTTTGAAAATATAGGTGTAGCCAAACATGCTCTCCATTTTAAAGTTCTACCCATTTGCATTCTAGTAGCAGGAGATTCTACAATTATTACTGAGCTCATGGTTCAGCAATATGGAGCGTTTTCCAATATCACTATAGTCCTCCTTTCTACTTGTTCCCAACATGTCCAACATCAAGTTTCTTTAATTTATGTATGTAATGCATAAGTTAATAGAAGAGATACAGAGACAGAAAAATTTCCATAAAAATATATACAGTAGTTTGCAACATCTGGCTGTAGAAATTCATGTCATCTCTACCTTACAATTTCTTGAGTTTCTTTTAACAGTGACAGTGAGATCACTATGATCACAGGTAGGTTTGGCATTAATGTTTCCATTAAAAGAAAGATATTGGCACTTAGCTCTGTCTCAGAGTCAGAAAGTAGCTTATTCTATGATTGCTGGCCCTGGTTTCAGTAGCATTTGAACTTCCACAGTTAGGGTGCAAATAAACACGCTAAGCTAAGGTTTCCTGCAGAGGCATTGTGAAGTTAAATTGCTATTTTAAGAGCCTATGAAATTGGCAGTGAGAGTACACGGGAAGAGTGGAAGATATTCATGGTACTGACAGATAAAGAAAGGAAGGA
Source organism: Sigmodon hispidus (assembly GCA_004025045.1). NCBI lineage: Eukaryota > Metazoa > Chordata > Mammalia > Rodentia > Cricetidae > Sigmodon > Sigmodon hispidus. Next base: position 43,477 of record PVIH01002370.1, on the reverse strand, counting down.
AGTAAAATGCAGATTGTTAGCAAAGATTTAGGAGACTCCTTCCAGCAGTCCCATTTATAACTTCTCCTGGAACAAACATAATGGATACCTTCCTATGTTAGATATTGGAATGATCAGAACAGAGGGCAATGTCTTATGACATAATGGTTGATGATTTTCCATGACTGACCCTGCCCAAGACAATAGAGAGCTAGTAGCAGGTGCTAACCTCCACTATAAGAAGTCATCATGTTGCATGTGTGGTCAGACAAGAAGCTGCTACTAGCTTGACAATGCCTTAGGCTTGTGCAAGGAGAAAGGGCAATTCAGGCGAAGAACATCACTTTTAATGTGCCATGATAGACAAGAGCTTGAGGTCTGATATTGTCACTTATTGCATATCTTACAGTCAATTACCTACTTTTTAGACAGAATGTCCTTGTTGGGAAACTGGAGAGAACAGTTTTAAATTTGGCATGTTGCAATCAAGGGAATTTGATAAAATATATGCCATTAATGATGTCAAAGGGAATTATGAAGACAAAGATAAACAGAGAATCCAACTACTGTCAATCATTTATGCATTCAGGTAAACCTGATGGACACACTAGCATTACATATTGGAAAATGAAGTAGACAGGTACAAAGAAGGAAGGTTATACAAATCCAAGATGCCTAAGACAACTCAGGTTCTGTTTTACCTTAAAGAGAATGGTTCTATATATGAAATAAGACAAAAGAAAATGATAGATCATTTGAAACAGGCCTATATGGATAATGACTTTTAGCTCTCATGTTCAATGACCTGTCTTCATCTACTTTCTGACCCATAGCAATACAGAGAAATAAAAATTCTGCTTTTCCAATTTTGCATACTATTATTCTTTTTTTCCTACTTTTTCAGTCTCTCCTATAACCAATGATGTCATACTGATACATTGTGGGATCCAGGGAGGGAGCTGGTTTTAAAAAATAATTCTAAGAGTAACTTTGCAAGTCATGTCTCAAACCTAAAAATAATCTCTTTTGTGTATAATTTTTCCAGTTTGAAAACAAGCCTAAGAATTCTCATAATGCTCAATCTGATACATCAGGACATAAGAACAAAATAAGAACAAAATAGAACAAAATAAGAAGAAAGATGGTTAATACTATGTGGTTGTGACAATCTACCAAAAACAGTTTAAAACACATATCGAATCAACTCATTAAATCCCCATCTTACTTCCTTATGGAGTTGTTAATATTCTCCCATTTACAGATGGTGAAACTGGCATGGAAACACTTTGTACCCTGTCTAAGGTTCAAGAGCTAGTAAGTGGTATCACAGGTCTACAGACTTCAGTAGCCCTCAAGCTTCCAATCTCCCTGCTTTTTAGTCAAATAGAATTGCTTTCATATCCTCCACGCCACACCACTGGCTTAGTATTTGGACTTCAATGGGCAACATTGTTACATACCTCAGTTTTTATTTCTCCAAAATGGAAGATTATTTTACCTACTATGTGCTTATATTTGATATACAACAAACAATCTACTATATGTCTATTATACTATAAGGAATATGAAACAAACAAGCTTGATACCTGTGGCACCAGCCCTGGAGTGGTTTTGTAATAGTGATATTTCTAAGTATCTAAGCATCTCTAAGTATTTTGAGTGAAGTGCCTGAACTCTGAATAAATGCATTTTCCCCATGCAAAAAAAAAGAGGAGAAATGGATTAAAATATTTCTGACTAACTAGTATGTTCAAAAATCATTTTCAAAGCTTCACTGGATTTGAAGGACACTGTCCTGTTGATAGGCACTCAGAATAAAATTATTTATACCTCTCTCAGGCTCCCCAGTCTTATCCATATTTGGAAATGGCACTTGATGATGACCACTTTCTTTGAAAGAGTCATGTCTCCAAAATACAACCTGGCAAGGCCAAACCTCATCGCCAGCCTTGCCAGGTCATCTATTTTTCAATGTTTCCTCTACATGTCTTCACATACCTAAATGCTGATTTCCTCTTTTTAAATGGCTGCTGTGTTTGTGCAGATTCTTTTATAGTACTAACAGGGCTCATTGTAGATGCTCCCCTACAATATGCCTAAAAACTCAGAACTCATCTAATTCTATAAAAAATTATGTTGAAAAATGTTCTGGCCCAGACTTTCTGCTCCTGCACCAGAGATATAGTCTCACTCTTGGTCCTACTTTGCCTCAAATAATCACACACAGGCTTATATTAATTTTGTGATGATCGACTTAGGGCCCAAGTATATAAGTTGACCATAACTCAACCCATCTTGTTCAGCCATACAGTTCAGTACCTTTTCTCAGAGCAGCATTTCCTCTGCATCTCCTGGCACCTCTGGTGATGCTGACATCTGTCTGGTGACTGTCTGGCTTCTGTATCTGCTCTGAAATGTTCCTGAGTTTTCTTAGCCTGGTAGCCCCACCCACACTTCCTGTTTGCCTTTGGCCAGTCAGCTTTTATTAAACCAATAGGTAAGACAAATATTTACATTACCAGCATAATCCCACTACAAATTTAGATCACCCAGTACCATGTAAACAGCAACATGTATGCTCAAGACTATGGTCTCAGTCACATTGTCAGAATGCTCTTCCACATTTCTTCTGGATACTCTAGGGATTTCCACAGACATCAAGCATTTTATTTATTTTTGCAGATGGCTAATTTTTAGAGTAGCAACTTGTGAAATTACTTTGTAATGGATATGTCCTCTAAAATGCAGTCATTCTGAGTTTATGGATGGAAACTTCTTTTAACCAGATCAACTTCTAACCTGGAAACTGGCCATTCCGCACCCACCCACAGGATTTGTTCTTCCCCACTGGCTCATTTTCTAGGGCCACTGAAGGGCTAGATAAATGATATCTCAGAAAGCCTTTGGGGGCTGTATTGGGTTAACCCTTACAAAGAGTTCTAGCTGTTCAGATGGGCCATTTACTTGGAGCCCTGCTGTTCTGAACTTTACAGTTTACACAAAAAGCGATTGCATCTTACTTTTGTTAATTGCCTTATGGATTTACCTCCCACCCTTGGGGGAATACAGTTACTTAGCTATTCCCAAGAGGATGCCAACATGCCTCTATAAAGCTCTGCACCAAATGAGTACAGAATTTGTTAAGAACGATAGATTGTGTGCCTTCATCAGGCTTTCTCTTTCTGTGTAGCAGTAGCAGGCAACACTGGTAATTGACCAATGTTCTCTTTCTCACCCCCTCACCCCCAGCATTATTGAGGCTTTTTTCCTCCAAGCCAATTGCAATCTCCAAAAGAGAGTTCCCCTGGGAGACAAAAAAAAAAAAAAAAAAAAAAAAAAAAAAAAAAAAAAAAAAAAAAAAAAAAAAAAAAAAAAAAAAAAAAAAAAAAACCTTCACAGTCATGTGAAAAAAAATTAATTTTACTTTTCCTTGGCCTCATTATTTTCTTAATTGTCTTCTTTGCCCCCTCACTGGAAAGGTCTGTCTACAGAGTTGTGGAAGCCCTTTTCAGGCTGTTGTGTTCCAGAAGGATAGTAGGTTTCATGTTAGCATTTAATCACTTTGATATTAAGAGTTGCACCCTTGACAACAGTCTCACCATCTATCCCACTAAGCCAGCCCATCTTGAATCACAATCAGTTCTGAGATATGACTTCCTTTAGATTTGCTCATCTTGAGAGGTCATCTAACTCTCATGATGAAGCATAGTTACCATGCATGTGTCTTTCTCTGCTTTTACAAGAACTTTGTCATGCTGAATTTCCATTCAGCCCAACAATATCTCTTCAGTGAGCCAAGCAATAGTTCAGTCCTTCTAAATTTATAGAAGGCAAACCTAGAGAGAGAAAAATTGGCTCTTAAGATTACACTGAGGGGGTAGGATTAGAATTAAGAACCTTATGTCTCTGTACTTGTATCCTATGACATTTTGAAGTAAAGGAGATATAAAATAAAAAAAATATAGTTGCTGACTTTCCAAATCTTATAATTACTGCTCATTCTTATCACTATCCTTTCTGATGTGTCTTTCTTTAGACTTTCCCTTCCCCCAAATTCTATGAGATTCTGAAATGTTAATTACCATCCCATTATGAATATTTTGGAATTTGCGTATCTCTTGTTAGATGGCTTGCATTTATCATTCTCCACTAGTATATCTGCTCAAACAATTTATCCAAATCCTTTTGCAAATAATATATTTGATAAACCTTTGCAGTTGAAACAGCAGCAAGGTTCTACTCTTTCCCTCAGGTTTCAGGATCTGCTACACATGTTCATTCTCTTCTCCCTTTTCCATCCATTTACTTTTGGCTTTTAAGCCTAAGGATTTCTAGAATGTGCTATTCTAAGCAGGATTGGAGATTAAAGGAACAGAACACATCAAAATGCCTGATTAAAAATGGGCTGATGGAAACATAACAGAGAGTATCTTATGTCAATTTCCAGAATACCTTCCTTCTCAGACCTCAGTCTTCCCAACCAAAGGTGTGTCAAGAGAAAAATGTCAAAACCTCTCACTTCCTTATACAAGACCTTTCTGATGTGAGCCCGTCTGTCTCTCCTGTTTCATCTCATGTCTTAGTCTGCCTCATTTAAAACATCATCCACTCTGTACATCCTTAGCCTTCTTAAACCTCTTCCTACATAATGACTCTATTTCTCTTTTTATTTATATCCTGATATCAACACATTACTCAGAAATGACTTTTTACAACAAACTCATCTAATGGTATATCTGCTGACTTCCTTTCTAGCATAGAGTCCCTAATTACCTGTAAGGCATTTAATATTATATCCATTTACTGTAGTTTTCTATTTGCTTACTCATTATTAGCCATCTCTTCCCCTGTATGTGAGCTCCAATAAAACACATCATTCCTGATGCCTATACCTGAACTGTCCATTTCAATGACCACCAGCTACATACAGCTATACAAATGAAAATGATAAACAAATAAATACTAAACAAAATCAAACCTCAGTTCACCAGTAGCCCTCAAGCTTATATAGGCATATAGTGGCTACCATATTGCTAGTACTGAGCACATTTTTTCTTATTACCAAAGTTTTATTCAGCAGTATTATTCTAGGGCAGCATCTGCCAAGCAGAGGACACTCTGTTAAAACCTATTGCTACTGAAAATAAACAAGTCCCTTTTTCAACCTAAACCAATACACATCCTCCTCACAACTTTGTATCAAAACCCCAAAAGTGAAATAAACTGGAGAATAATCATAAAGTATTGTTCAGTATGAGATGGGCTTTTCAAAGAAATATCATAAGATTCTGGTCTCTGTTACTCAAATGAGAATATTTTCAATGATATGATTATATTTACTTTTATGTGATTATAGCATGTAAGGACCTAAAGAATCGAAAATAATCTGATGATTTGCTCAATTGCAGAGACTTATAAACAATGAAAAGGTTTACAGTCAAAATAAGAAAGCATCCCACAAATATCTCTAGATTTAATATCAGCTACTTTGTGTCATAATGAACTCACAATTGGTATTAAAACTGAGACACATATTGGAAGATGCATATTGCCTGTTATGAAAGCAGTTTGATTCTGAACTATGATGAAAGGTTAGGTTATTGAACTTTCAGAAGTTTCTTCAGTGAAAGGCCTCAAAGAATAATACTTTTTTTATTTCAAATCTAGAGATTTTATAAGAGTTTCATAGCAGAAGGTCCAGAAGACCCAACAGTGTGCTCTAGCATCCATTGAACAAGTAATGTCAATGGTGACCAGGGACGTTGGTTGATTGTGTAGTAGAAGAGTGGATGATCAAGCAAAGTTCAAACCCTTGCCCTACTGTTTGGAAGGAAGCTGGCCAAAAGAAGCTGCACTTTGCTCTGTGCAAGGTTGAGAGGTATATGCCTACCTCACTGAGAGGAAGAATGATTAAAGGAGAGAATAAATCTAAGGGTCCTGGGACACATCAAGAAATATTGTCAAATTAGATATAACTGCCTGTCCACACTATCACCAGTACCCCTGAGTAGTTGGGACAAGTAGTGGTGTAATTTTGAAGAACTAGTTAGTTTGCTTTGAGTAAATAGGGATGAATTATGAGAGAGAGAGAGAGAGAGAGAGAGAGAGAGAGAGAGAGAGAGAGAGAGAATTGACATATTGTTGACCCTGAATCTGGCATGCAAAAGCAACCAGTGATAAAACAATTACTGTATGCCCAGTTTAAGGCATTATGTGAAAAATGTTCCTAATAAGAACACAGGATTGTGTGTTCAAGAGAGACTTGTTCCTGTGTGACTGACAGGTCAAATAAAAACTAACTAGACACATATAGTTTTCAAGAAAATTATAGCAAAATCCAAACAAAAGAGATTGGTTCTGAAATATAGTTTTAGAAAGACTTCTTTGAAGAATTAGCTGAGACTGATATTAAAATGTAATTAGCACTTATAGAATAGAAAGATTATATTAAAAAACAATGGGAGGAGTTGTTTGAAAATTATATTTGATGTCTCTTTCTCTTCCTTATGCTTTTGCTCATAACTTATTTGTTAAACTTTGGATTTTAGGCCAGAAGACATAGGGAGAGAAGAATGTTATGATTAACTGTAAGGGCCTATTTTTATGATCCCTACTAATGACTCCCTCTAAGGATCCTGGATGAGAAAGCATATGTAAATCAGAAAATATTTCCTTACACATTGCAGAGCCTTTGGGGGCAAAGGCACTTTCAGAGAAATGGGACATTTTGATCAATCGCATAAACTCACTTGAAAGCACTAAGAAAGAGATGTCCCACTTGAACTAAACAAGAGAGGACATTTTTCCAGTCTCCACCTATGCTGCCTCAGATATATTCCCTGCAGCCTGAGCTGGGCCTTCTTAACTCAGCAGGGGGGCCCCAGAGCTGATTTGGAATAGCTGAACTGTTTTTCCTTGACTGAAATGGAGTCACAGCTCCCCCTTCTGGGAGCAAAAGTGCCATCTAGCTCCAGAAAAGACAACGGTTGTGTGGTTGTTAAATGGCTTTATTACAGATGGGCTTAAAATCCCCATGTTTCTCAGTACTTCCCTGCACCCCAAAAAGAGCATCTAAAAGACTGGTAACACACTTTTTTCAAGCACACTGATTCAACTTCTAAAAGACCTGTGACTCAAAACACTTTACATTTTCCTTTCCCTGAGGTTGTAAATCCCAGTCCACCTACAGTCATGAGTTGCCACAGTGCAGTTCCATTTCCTACAGAGGTTAAGGGACTCATAGGAGGGAATATAACAAGAAGAGAAGGTTTCTGGCCCTGTACGTACACGTCTGTGTATGAATGCCTGCATTCTTGCATATGCTCCTGTGCCTATATCATGATTATACAAAAGTAAGATTTTAATTAAAGTAAATAAATTCATTTTTCTAAATACATGGAAGGGTAAGTATATGCTTTGCTCTCAAGACAACAAAGCTTTCCTCAGAAAAGACTCAAGTATAGTCTAAATGCTCTACTGGGTCTTATGTACCAGTCATATTATCTTGGCTATGCATGTACATGTAATAATCTGATGTCACTGAAAAGAAAATCTATCTCATCTTTCTCTCTCATTCCCCACACACCCATTGTGTATGCATGTGTGCATATGTGTTTAATGTTGTGAAGCAAGAAGAATGATTGAGACACTAGGCACTATCTCTCCTAGGTCATGATTTCACATGAAGAAGACCTGAAATGCACCTTTGAAACAAGTTAGAAGACAAGCAGTTATCAAGGGTGGGAGTACGGTGAGCAGGTAAAAATTAGAAAACGTTGTGACTCCTTGGAGGGAAAAAGACATAGATCTGACTGAAAAACAACGCGGGTTCTGGTCCTGGGCATGCCATTAATTTGCATGAACATTGGGCATCTGTCATTCTCTCTCTGAACCAGAGTGCTGTCTATTTGCTCTTCAATATGTCTTTCAGTTCTGATCATTTATGTATTGGAAAGAAATAACAAGATCCTTTTTCAACATGAGGGCTCTTCCTCTGTCCATACTCCCTCCCACAACTGCACCAGAAAGCTGTGATCTAACCTGAGTTTTGTGAAGTCTACACTCTGGCCATGTCCTCCTGAATGCTTCAGCCTGAGAGATCAGCCCATAGCCAGAGAATGGTATGTGTACAAGTGCTTGCAGGTAGAACAGTCACCCACCAGCCGGGGCAGGTTTCTACAAACACATACGTTTGCTTTTTCCTCTCTCCTCAGAAGATATAGTTGTAAATATATAAATATTTTGCAAAACGGGTATATTTCTATTTTTCTTTCCCTCCCAAGAGGCCTTTCCAGTGAGCCCTTAGAAACACTGCATCCCACCACCTCTGCCTTGTCTTCTAGCTTCACTGCTTACAAGCAGAATGGCTGCCATTTACCTTGAGAAAGTAACAGCTGCCTAGTCTGGAAGCCATGCTAACAGCAGTAAAACTCAGCATTTTTGCTGAGTAGGGCAAGCCTTTAAGAGGCAGCCGGGAATCAAATCAATGCCTGGCTCCAGAACCACAGCCCAACTGTACCTGGGATGGGTGGCCAAAGTATTTACCTACAAGCTCCTAAAAGGTAGAGGAAATAGGAAGGAGACATTTATTTCAAATGGACTTCCTGGGAGCCTTTTCAGGGACCCCTGCCCTTGGCAGTATTTTAGAGCCTAGCAGAAACTGTGAGGTGCAAATCAGACAGCGGTTTAAGTTAACTAAGATAACATTCTATCATGGATTCCTCATCCACAATTGCTTACAAATTGTAGGCTCTCCCTTGATCCTTACACACATATATACACACACGAACACGTATCATCTCTCTTCTTTCCCAATATCTTCATAACTTCCTGGAGCCATGAAAAAGCACAGCTTTTAGAAAAGATTCTGGGGCTTCCAGAGCTTTCCTGAGATGGAGAAAGCAAAAAGAATGCGTCTTGGGAAAGTACCCTATCAGTCTCCTGGCAAAGCACCCACAGCTGCTCTAAATTATATTTTCTCTAGGACCTTCTGTGACTGCGGTAGAGAAGCATATCCCCAGAGGGTGCTTACTCTTTCCCCCTGAAGAAATACAGGCAAACTTGCCCAGATCACCCCCTCAAAAGGTGTGTGTGTGTGTGTGTGTGTGTGTGTGTGTGTGTGTGTGTGTGTGTGTGTGCTGTGATTTCGACAGGGAGACAGGGCAATCTCTCTAGTCCAGACTTGTCATGCACTGGATAAGGAGATCCCCACTTCCTCCTTTCCTTTGCACTCAGTACCCAGAATCTCCAAATTCCCATCAGAATCCTGGAGTCTGCCCAGTGTAGAATTTAAAGAAACAGCATCTCTTTTGCTTCAGATTTTGGACATGTCTCCTTCATTTTAAACAGTGAGTACAAGTGTGCAACACTACCCCCATGGTTTAGAGAAATTTTCCTTCAACATCGGGCTAAATGAGGCACCTTCTATATTCCTATCATCTCCCCCAAGAAGCCCAGAGCCCTGAGAGGAAGTCCACAGCAGGCTTCCCGGCGGCTACGTGATCCTGTAGTAAGAACCCCATTCCATCCCCTGCAAGCTGAAGAGACCTAATTAAAAATACCCAGACGCGCACACATGCAAAAACATATGTACACACACACACACACACACACACACACACACTGCTCTGAAAGTAGGTTATAGGGTCTATAGACACACATATTCACACACATACACACACACAAACACACACACACACACACACACACACACACACACACACACACACACACGCCACACGCATCAAACGCAAATGACCAAATGACGACGCACAAGCAAATACACAAGAGCACCACATCAAGTTCCCACCATGGCACACACGAAGGGAGCGCTCGGGGACACACGCCACTTACTAAAAACCAGTATTTAACCCTTGGAGTCCAAGCTATAGGGACCTCAGTCTCCGAAACAGGGGAGGACTTGGTGGCTAAAGAAGCCGGACAAGGGTGCTGAGGGGGGAGGGGTGGAGAGACGCGGGCAGGGGCACCCCGACTGCGGTCCGGGGCGGGTTCCATGAGCAGAAGGGTTGTAGGGAGCTGTGCCCAGGGTCTCCTTACCTGGAGTCAATGTCCGTCTTTGGCGGAGAGCAGCGGGAGGACGCTTTTTATTCGGCTCGGTGGGAACTTGGAAGAGCCCTGCGTCCAGCTCGCATACCGGGGACGGCGCGGGGACTGCAGGCGTGGGGGTTCCTGGCTTCTAGCAGCCTGGCTCATACTCAGCCTTAAAGTCCCCTTGGCTGGTCCCGAGGACAGGCATGAATCCTGGCTCCGGAAGGCGGTCACTACTCCCTCTGCCTCCGGCTCCCTGGCTCTCTCGCCCTCTCGTTCGCCTGCGCTCTTCTCCTCCTCCTGCCCCCCCTTGCCAGATCAGTTCGCAGTCGTGGGGATCCGGAGAGAGGCGGCTGGCGAATGGAGAGGGAAGTCCAAGTACGCCGCGGTCTCTGGGAGGGGAGCAGCGGAGGCAGGGCTAGGCACGGGGAGGGACTTCGCCGGGGACCGAGGAAAATGAATGGGGGAGCCGCTGCCTGGGGGCGGGAAGGGAGGAGCCTAGCGGCCGGGTGGCTTCCTAGGAGTGTTTTGTACATCTTTAGGAGGAGGAGGAAGAGAAGGGAAAGTAGTGTAGCCTCAGGAGAGAGGAGCGGCTTGGGTGGGCCTAGGACTAACCACTGTGGAAGTCTTATGGGTCTGGGGACAGCGCGGCAAGTCTTTGTATAGGATCACGCAAAGGGACCGTGTGTGCGCAAATCCCGAATCCTGATTCTAGCTGAACCCGGTCTGTAGCTGAGTGATGCGTGAGAGTCTGGGTGTTTCTGATTATGCGGGAGCTTGGCATTGCTGCGTGTACATACCTGAGTGTGGGTTTTATCTGGGGTGATGCAAGTCTGAGTCCAGTTGTGTCTCTGTATTTCTCCGTGACTATTAGAGATAGTTTTTGTGTATGAGCAAGAGACCACCTAACCTGTCCCCCACCCCCACCCTGAATTAACCATGCATGCTCTTCCTTACATGGGGAGGATGTCAGAGTGAGTATCCAAAAGAGAATACAAAGTTCTCTAGGGACCACTAGAGACAGAGAAAATACTAGGGTATCGTGGCTAAAACAAGAATACAGATAGCGGAAATATTCCTTCAATTTAGCCTGCAGTGCAAGTGGACCTCTCCCTGAAGCAAAACAGAAGGAAGACCCTTCTAAGGTCTAAATCACCAAAGAATATGCATTCTGTATATTTTGCTTACTTCAGTCCAGGCTTAAATTACACCAGAAGTGCAGATTTCTGCTCCCTTGACGAATTGTGCAGGATGGGAGGCTTGGGTGAAGCTACCAGACGGAGAAGCAGGAAGCCATAAGAAAAACACTGGACATTGTAAAGAAATCCAGATTCAGTAAAAAGTGTAAGTGCTGGGTGTGAACCAGAATCCTGTCTGTGTGCAATCTTGGCCACGTTACCTTAGCCTTCTCACTTGTTTAATAAGATGATATAATTTATTCTCTAATGGGTTGCTATGGAACTGAAAGTGAATTACATATATATGAATGTAAATGTATATATAGAGAATAATTCATGCCATGTAGATAATGCACAATTCATATTATGCACTGTTCTGATTCCTATCGTTATTAATGTTTCTATTACCCAAAAGGGGACAAAAAAGAGATGCAGTCAGCATAAAGTAGCATTAGGAACTAGAAAACAGTGACTTACTGAACAATGTATTTTGAAGAAAAAAAAGAAAGAAAAATTCTTGAATGTCAGCTACAAACTTGAGAAAAAATGTCATAACTGATAGAGAACAGCAGAACCCATAACCATTTCCTTTGCAACCTAAATGAGAGTAACTCAGTACCACGGACAGCTCTCTGGCCCCTGACCAGATGGGTGATTTCTCTTCCTGACTGATGGAAACTTCTCCTTTTCTTGAGCAACAATTTTGTTCTTCTCTTGGCTTCTGGCATCAGTTGAGATCCCTGTCAGTGGTTCTTGAAAGAATTACAATTATGAAGAAGTACGTTCACCACACACCTGCTTTCTCCGTTTGTATTAGCATGAAGTCCCAGTTGTTGTCTTCTATCTTTTCCTTTTATTCTTTTTTCCTCGTCCTCTCTTTTGTTCTATCTATATCTCACTGCTTCCTAGTTATTTGTACTATTCTCTCTTTGCTCTGTCACTCCAATCTTGGAGCAGCCTTTTTCAAAAATACCAACAACAGTTTGTGAAGCAATCCAGAAATCTGTCCAAAACAACCTAGTCAGATAAAGACCAAGATACAGATTCATTCCTCTTCCTGTCTCTTCTGTCATAATTAGTCCCTTATGATAGGATGCAGTCAAGTAGGACAGTAATAACATGAAATGTTCTGCTACTTTTATCCATCATCCAACACAGTCAATAGTTCACTCCAGAAACACACATTTTCTACTTCTAATTGTTGTGGCATAGAAAGAGAAAGAGGGAAATTGTTTAAATCTTCCCACACACTAACCTTCATTTGAAATATTTCCTATATAAGTCTCCAAATGCTATGTAATGAGGCAAGGTTATAACTCAGTTGCTAGAGTGCTTTTTGCACTTGCACAAAGCCCTACGTTTGCTCTCTAGCATACCATTAACTAGGTGTGGTGGCATATGCCTAAAATATCAGTGCTGGGAAGTTGAAGATAGATCAATTAGAAGTTCAAATTTATTTTTAGCTATAGTGAGATTAAGGCAGTCTGAGATACATGACACACTACCTCCAAAAGAAAACTGCTGAGCTAGATGAGAGAAACAATTCAATCCCACTTTTATATGAGAGAGGACTAAGCCTCTTGACTCATGGGCAGCATAGTTAGGTGCACCATTACTTGATGAGGCCCCAAATTTCACACTCATGTCCATGTCTAAACCATTTATAGTGTCTCCATAAAATAACAGACAAACCTTGGGATGAATGAGAGACCTTGGAATTTAATGGAGCATTGTACCCAACATAAATAGAAACCTAAATACCTGGAATTCTAGCCTGATTGATGCCAATGGAGGATTTAGTAGCAACTGTCAGTGGAGGAAGATGTGGAAATGACAAGACTCCTTAGAGCCTCACAAGAACCTGACTGGTTCTGAGTTTTGGATAAAATATCATCCTTTCGGGGGGACTTAGCTCAATTGCATTTGGCTCTGCTTAGCTGTCCCATTTCTATGAGGCAAGTCTGAGAGGGCCATTGAAAACTGTCTCCAAAGAGTTCTTGGTCATCAGGAAAGTTCCTAGTGCAAAGCATTCCTAATGACTTATGGAGAAAGCAATCAGGACCATATGGATCACATTTCTGCAGAAATACACACTGGTGGGAAAAGGTTTAGAGGCCAAAAATATACTTTTTTTTTTTTCTTTGCCAAAGAAAGAACATTTAAGGAAGCTTGAGATATGTGAGAAATGTCTTGTTCTTTCTTTGGGGTGGGTGTTGGTGAGCAGCTGCTTGCTATTTTCACAGAATTTACAAAAAGCTTTGTGACAGAAGAGTTTCCAACAAATTAAGGTAGACCTGAGTGAGAACTTACTGTCTGTGAGCCTTAAGGTGATTTTTATGAAAAGACCTTGATCAAGGACATTTACTCGGAAAATGGGGTTGTGCATCATCTCATTTATATTGTGAGGGAACAGATAATGCATGCAAGCCTCAGCTTATTTTGAGAGCAACACATTGCTACTGACTCTGTGTGTTGTGGGGAGAAAAATATGTTTATGAAAATGTCCTGAACTTTTGATAAGATTTTCTTCAATCCTTCTTTGCCAGTCACATCACTGATGTCTGTCCCCAGATATTGTGGGACCTTCTCTTCCACCTGTCCTCACTTCTGACAGTTGCCTCACAGAAATTAAGAGAAACCAACAAGGAAACAAATAAGAAAGAAAAACAAAACAAAAAATCTTTTATTCAGGAAATACTAAGACATACAGATAAATTTTCAGGATAAAACAGAGGGCCTGCTTTTCTCATGTTAAATAAAGACAAGATTATCTCCTATTTGTTCAAGACTTTGAACCACCTGCTGCAACCTCCAAGGCTTAAATCCACCAGGGCTGTCGGACCACAGAGGAGTTACAAAATCCCTTAATCTGGGGTTCTTTGAGTTCAAAGATGCTTGAACATCTGTAGGAAGATGCCTGAATTTCTTGAGGGGCTACTGAAAGTAATCTCATGTGAATGACTTAAAGATGAGTGATGATCTGACTTCGGTCTTCCAGGAGTCTAAAGTTCTTTGAAGGCCAAACGAGTCAAATAATTCAGAACCCTTAGCATATTCTAGAAAAGCTCACAGGGAAATATTTGTTTCTCTATTAGGGTTAGTGTACTGCCGATCCAGTAAAACAGCAAGAGGTGGCTTTTATTTTATCTTGAAAGCAGTTGAAAGAGCAGAAACTAATATTTATTACTTTAACATTTATTTTATATGTGGAGGGTATACATGTCACAGTGTGTGTGTGTGTGTGTGTGTGTGTGTGTGTGTGAGAGAGAGAGAGAGAGAGAGAGAGAGAGAGAGAGAGAGAGAGAGAGAGAGAGAGAGAGACATCCCAATGCATATACATCAGAGGATAATTTCGGGGGAATAGTTTCTCTCCTTTCAACACATGGGTCCATGGGATTGAACTGAAGTGTTTAAGATCAGTAGCAGCAGCAAGCATTTTGACCGAACTAGAGCTCTCACCATATATATGCATCTGGATAATTTAATGTGTGTACATGTCTTATGTTTGGAATTTCATATATAAGTGTGGTTAACCCTCATATGTGTGTAGGTTTGTGGGAAGCATGGAATTGATATCACACAATATCTTTCATTCTTCTCTACCTTATTTGCTGAGGTAGTTCTCTCACTTAGATCCAGAGCTCACTGATGTACCAACTTCTGAAAACCAATTTAGTCTGAGGACCCCATATATTCATCTCTGAGCTCTGAACTTACAAAGGAGGAGATGCAGTCACTAACTTTTACATAGGCTCTGGGAATCTGCATTGCCCTAACACTAGCTAGGCAAGCATTTTGACCCTGAGCTACATTTCCTGGCTTGAACTCACATTTATTAATCTATATACGTCAGAAGAACTTAAACCTTGACTGTTTCTCAATAAAGTTTAATGAACATCTGCTCACTGAACAAAATTTCTATGGTATGTTTCTCTTTTCCCCCCTCAAATCTCCACTTCTGATCCCCATCTCAACTAAACCTTCTGGAAGCAGTCAAAATATAATACCTATCTATTCCTGTACTTATGAAAAACCTGGTATATTTCTATCAGCACACTTAAGTCTAACGTGAAAAACTCAGACTTCACTGTCCTCCATTATCTGGCTTCTGGATTATTTACATTCATTTTGCCTCTAATAGGAGAAATGACCTGCTCAATGATAGTCAGTTCTGAGCTTCATTTTGTACATAACAATTATGCTGGTCCCCAATGTTACTGACTTTGTTCCCAGCACTGCTATGGCTCCACAAGGACATATAATCTCCTCTAAATAATGTAGTTCACTACTAGCTGCTCTAACTAAGATAGAGATTTAACATACAATGTATAATATTGCACATGATCCAAATCAACTTTCTTTCTTTCCAAGATGATATATCAACCTCTCAACGGCAACTATCCTGATACTTTTCCAGGGTCTATAATTTATCTAGTTCCTACTTGCCTCTTGGTTATACTAGATCTTTCTGTTTCATCCTTCAAGTGTCATTGTAAATATCACTTCATACACATGATAGAGGGTGTCTGCTTTTCAAAACCCTTACTGTCTCCACCATAACTGTAATTAAGTAATTATCAATGACATTATTCATCCAATGTATATTTCTTAAACTGAATTCAGTGGCATAAAACATTCATAATAAAAGATTAGCACACCAGGACACAAGAAACACCAATAGCTGCTCTCTGACCTTCACAAACATTAAATAATTTAACTTTTCAGATCTAGATGCCCTTCAAGTAAAGAATGGATTAACAAACTGTGGTACACAAACAAAATGGAGGACTTCTTAGCAGTAAGAAAAAAAATGACATCTTAAAATTTTCAAGCAAATGGATGGATTTGGAGAATATCCTCTGGAGCGAGGTATCACAAACCCAGAAAGATAAGCAGGGGATGTACTCACTCATTAGTGGACTTAGCACAAAAAGCAATGCATGTCCAGGCTGCAAACCACAACCACTAAACAGCTTGTGATCTGAAACATCTTCGACTAGTATCTTGGAGTCCATTCCTTACAGAGGACCATCTGTTTCAGTCTTGATGTTTGTGTGAAGATTTCGGGTCTGCTTGGAGTGGGTGCTGAACTAAGCCACATTGGGACCTTGGGACCTCCTGCCCTTGCTGGGGAAGAGATAGAGAGATGGGGAGAAGAAATAGGGACTGGGAGGGGCAAGAGGGGAAAGGGAGTTTGAACAAGGGGATACATGGATAAAAAAATATGACTTTATTCATAATTTAAAAAATTACTGCCTCAAATCAGTCTGTGATGTGGCTATTGTTGTTATGGTCATTATTCCATTTTCAGGTTAGGAAAATTTGGTAAAAGTTGGTGAGAATTACATAATAGAAGCTGAATTCAAACTTGGAGCACATTTCTACAGAGACCAAATATAAGATCACATGCTACCTGCCCATTCACATGGAAGAATCATATTATATTTATTTGACATACAGATCTTTCCAGTCCATTGAGTCCTTATGTGTATGCTGTCTCTTCTAATTCTCCAATACCCCTTCCTTTTAATAAGGATTATTTGAATATGGCAATCTTCTTTGCAGTGTTCCAGATGTCAGAAAATGCATACTGATAATCTAAAGCTTTGGTGATACACACTGTTCTCTGAGGAGAAATTACACCTTGTATTGGTTTCCTATGTGGCTTTCAATATGTAATAATGGATATTGTGGGCCATAAGTGCATTTACCCTAGCTTTGTTACAAATGACTACCCCCACAGCCTCTCTCTTCTCCCAATCTCATGATGCTAAACTTCTGTCTTCCTTAAACAGCAGCCTGCCCAATACTTTGCACTGGTAACATAAAATTCTAAAATAAAAGAAACATGAGAATATGATCATGTTGATGAACACTCAAGGAATAACCCTATAGCAAACTGCTATAATACCCTAAGTTTATTGGTAGTTCAGCAGGCATGAGGCTTTTTAAAAGCTCACTTTGTTTATTTTCTGCCTTCTGCAATCGTACTTTTTTATAGTAATTCCAAGAAAAGGTGGGTACAGCAGGTAGCCCTTCTTTATACAGTTGAAAACACCATTTTAATTCTGGAGAATGACTTCCATAACACTTTGTAATGAAGGACCCCCATTTGATCTAAATATTCACTGACTACACTGCTTGGCCTCCTCTTTATTCCTCTGTCCCAGTGGTTTAATCAATTGCACCTATCTCCTCTTAGCTTCTCCCTGTCCTTTCCTCTCTCTCTCTCTCTCTCTCTCTCTCTCTCTCTCTCTCTCTCTCTCTCTCTCTCTCTTTCTCAGTCCACCAGGGGGAGCCCAACATAAGCTATTTTTAGCTTTTTCCTGCCTCAAGGCCTTTTCCTTCACTTTCTAAAGGGGCCCCTTTCTCCCTTCTGAGAAACTTCATTTCTATATTTCTCACTTCATATAATTCTAAAAGTGTTACTCTTTCCTCTGAGTCTAAGGTATATGGGCAAAGCCAGAAAGTCAAAGTACCTGATTTTGTTTTAGAAAAGGTCTTGTTACAGATCCATCTGATCAATCAGTTCTAGAATGTTTGTTCAACTCTTTACTTTATAGTTCCCAAAATCAAGTAATAAAGCCAGCAAAAAGGTTCAGTAGATAAAGGGGCTTGCCAAGAACTCTGATGATCTACCTTAGGTACTCAGCACCCACAAGCTGAAAATAAAGAACTGACCCTTGAAAGTTATACACACACACACACGCACACGTTATGATGTACTTACACACACATTATTAAAAATAAATGCAGTTATAATTAATAAAATCAAATAATGATAATAAGCATAATTATTAGATAATGACCAAGCCTAGAATTTTGTCAGTCAGTTTTGTTATCACACAGAGAATTTTACTGGGAATGAAGGAAGAAAGTATAATGATCCAGATATGCCCAAAGTCATAATGACTTTGCAAGGGGTTTTATTAGAATTTGCATAAGTTGCTACCAAGTATATCCTTGTAGATCATGATAAATCAAGTAATCAATTTTAGATAAATTGTATGACTTAGGGAGACTAGAAATATAACTGCCACCAGTAAAAAGAAATAAAAAGTAAGCCAAATGAATAGCAGCCAATCAAATTTTGCCTTTGCTGAACACTGCACCAGAAAAGACAAGTTTATCTGTCATTCCTGGCCCTGTTTCCAACTTTCATTGGAGGCAGAACTCTACAATGACTTCTAGTAACATATGATCTTATATAATCCCCTTCTAACAGTGTAGTTGCAATCTTTATAAGTAATGAAGTACCAGTATTGTAATTGTTCTTTTGTATGGTGAATGGGTGGTCCATTAATAAGTTTTAAATAAGAGGAGTTTTCTCAGGATAGTTGCAAATAAGAGGAATAAAGAATCCACTCTAGCTAATTTGTAAGAAATTAGCAGCCTCCTAGATTTTGAACTGTCTGTGAAGACTATAAGAAAGAAATGAAGGGCACCTAGATATTGGCATGTATCTCTAGATGATAGTGCACATGGAAATGGAACCTTATTTCTGCACACACACACACACACACACACACACACACACACACACACACAAATAGTGAAACATTTGACCTTGCCTACCATTACTCAGTGAATGCCTTTAAAGTAGAGGAGTAGGATACTAGAGATGTTCATCTGTTTTTCTGTGTCCCGTGTATACCATGAGTGTGCCTCATCTAAAATTCTGACCAAATCACCAGCACTAATTTAAACATTAAGTGAAAGCACATTACTAATGCTACTGTGGCTACCTTTAGTTACTATTTGTTCTATGCCTGTTCCAGAGAATTTTCTAAGTGCCTCACAAATATTGATTAATTAAATTAAGTTACCCAAATAGAAATTAAAAACCTATGAATACCAGATTATCAGAATTACCATTAATGAAAAAAAAACCTGAAAGGTAAAATAATTTTCTTAAGAATACATAGCAAAGAAGAGCTGTATTGTGGCTATAATCCATAGACTCAGAGAATCTAAATAAAGGGAGTGCCCAATTGGGAGCCGCATGAAGGAGATATACAATGGACATTGTCAGTAGATGAAGGGAGGGACCTGGAAGGGAGAACAGAGATAGGAACAGAAGGGATCAGGTGTGAGGAGGATAAAGTGAGTGACTACTGGGAGAGACACCTGGAATGTGGGGACATCTCTGGGATGAAACAGAAAAATTTCCATTCCATAGAGCAATGGAAATTCACAGGAATCTAAGAGAGTGGGCCTATCTAAGACTCCTAACCATAGGAATTGAGAACCAGCCATCTCCTGTAATCAGGTAAGACTTCCAGTAGAGGTACTGGAACACAATTCCAGCCACACACACTTTGATTTACAATTTTCCCTACATACAAGGTACACTGGGGTAAA
This sequence comes from Sigmodon hispidus, assembly GCA_004025045.1. Lineage (NCBI taxonomy): Eukaryota > Metazoa > Chordata > Mammalia > Rodentia > Cricetidae > Sigmodon > Sigmodon hispidus. The sequence goes on along the minus strand of PVIH01002370.1, from coordinate 23,912 downwards.
AAGATGGCACAGAAATTTTAGGAGTGACCAACTAATGACTAACACAGCTGAAGACCCAAACCCTGAGTAGGGAGTTCCCCACTGAGGGACAAGACTAGAAGCAGAATACCCACAGTCCTAGGATAAAACCAAACAGAAATGGCAAAAAAAAAAGTCAAAGAAATGATTCTTAATGATAGTCTCCAATACTTGCAGACTGATCCCTACTCCAACTGTAATATGGAAGGGAGTATAAAAGATTCTAGGACCCATTGATTTTAAGGGTACCAAAAGAAAACCCACAAACCAACAAACCTGGGCTCATAAGGCATACAGAGACTGAACTCACAACTAACAAGTCTGCATGAGACTAACTTAACCCCTTTGTATATATGTTAAAGTTGTGAAACTTGATCTTCTTGTGAGACAATAGAAGCAGTGACTATCTTTGACTCTTTTGTCTGTTTTTGTGACCCTTTTCTTCTAGTGGATTGCTGAATCCAGCTTTAATAGAAGAGAAGTTACCTACTCTCACTGAAATTTGATATAATATGGCTGGCTGATATCCATTTTCAGAGAAACACTGGTGGAATGGGTGTTCTGAGAGCTGGAGAGGAACTGGGAAAAAGAGGAAGGAGAAACATTGGTTGGAATGGATAAACAAAGAGTTACATAAATAAACTAACAAACAAAGAAAATAAGGCTAGCATAAGCTGAACTAGGGTTTGAAATCCAATGTTAGAATTGTTGTTCCTACTTGCTATGTTCTGACCTCAGCACCATTGTGAAATCCAAAGCAGTTTGTGACAGAGTGTCAAGCAAGCCTCGACTATTTGAGTCCAGAGTGTCATATTTCTGGCACAGATAGTTCACTTTACATCTACAGGCTTACTGTTTGAGAAAGAATGGTTGACTTGTTGCTTTATAAACTTTTAATGCTGTTTATAATAAACCTCAGAAATTAGCTTGAGTCTAACTGGTTAATCTTTGTTTTTTGGGTCATATGTTCATAGATCCTTTTTTCAATATCTCTTCTTGTTTCTTGTCCATCACTCACCTGTGACAGCTATTGCCAATTGATTATGGCATTTTCTCCTGCAACATCCCCTCCTGATACTTCTTATCACAGCCTTCAAGCCACATCCTCAAATTAAATACATCTAGTTCAGGAGGCAAAGCCTAGAGGCAATCCATGTGTTGTCTCTCTCTGACACAAGTAAAGGTCCTCATAGATTTTAGAGATAAAAGCATGTTTGTCCAATGGCATAACTAAATAGAAAATTGTATGTACCTTGTAAATTAAGCTTATCTTTATTCTTCTATTCCAATAGTTGAGTGATCAAAAGCTCATATCATTCTCCATTTTATTATAAATGTCAGCACAGAAAATTGTTTTGAGTACCTGAGTCCCTGCTTCAACAGTGTAAAATGCAATTTTTATGAACCAGAGATATAGTTAAGAATGTAAAAATATTTTTCAGTAATATAGGAGCACTAAAGACTTTATTTGGTACACATATTCCCAGAAGCAAATGAACAAATTGCTGTTTTACTTAATAACAAGAGGCTAAACAAAAGCCATAGATAATGCATTTAGTCATAGCTTGTCTCTGCTCAAAAACTTTTGCTTATATTAGACTTTGCTGATAATAACACTGTTAAATACACAGATCATGATAAACTGTGCCATCTATTTCTGCACTCAGTCATTTGGAAAATAACTACACATTCCAAAGGACTGTAAGAACTTCAAAATTTTAGAGGAAATAGTCAAAATTGCCATATCAAATTAGAACCACTTTTCTTGTAAATTAGCATAAACAAATATTAAGCAAGTTTAAAATATTAAAGAAGTTTTAAAAAGCAAATGATGATAGAGGAGCAAGAGAAACATGAAGAGAAAGAATAAAATGAGGAGTGGATGAATATGAAGACTATATAATAATGACAAAGACAAGATGAAGAAGAAAAGGAGAAAGAGGAAGTAAGGAAAAAGGAAATGTGTTGGTTCATGATTCTAAAAATATGATAGTTGAGCATCCTTCAGGTACTAATCTGTGTCGAAAGAAATCATTATGCTTCAGTTGAGCTGACCATCAGGCAGACTTTGTCCATCAAAGACTCATGTGCCAATAATAGCCAGTCCTAACAAATATCTTTAGATTGTGTTAAATTGGTTGTGAAAGAGTTATATGTCTAGTCATAAATTCCTATCATGGTCCATGGATGCTACCAGCCTAGAGAACAACCAGGAAGACTAAGACACTCTTTCTCCTAAGAAAATTCAGGATTCTATTTTCATAAAAAGACTATTAAAGCATCAAATATCTGTATCACCAGACCCTTTGATCCTAAACAAATTTTCCTATGAATTATATCTAGGCAAATTCAAAATCAAATAATTTAAATTTTTAAATATGTTTTTTACTACCTAAAATGAGATAGAGAAAGCTAAAATAATCAGTTTTATGTGTTTTTGTGTGATTCTCAGCAATGTTAAACATGGTACTTCTGTATCAACATAGAAATTATGTTTTCCTTAGTTGTTTTCTAATTCTGGAAGGTTTATTTACTTTTAATTTTTAGAGTTGTTTGACAATTTCATGCATTTATAAAGTAAATTTTAGACATTTTCAACCACTTTTCCGCCTTCATCCTCCCCCACTCTCTCAACAGCACCCCCTCTTTATAATAAGTCTGTCTCTTCCTTTCATGTCTTCCTTCTGGTCTTTGCCCTACATGGGCAATTCATCTGTGGTCAAATCACAAGAAGAGAATGGCACACCTCTCCTATCTAGCCTTAACTGCTAACCCTTCTGGGGACAAGGCTCATTTTCCACCATTTAAAAATTTAAATGTTATTGTTTCTGATTCTGCAGAAGTCATGTGTAGATATCCACAGCTGCAGAGAATTGATGAGTGCAACAGTCATGGTGTGTCTAGAAGATGTCTTTTATTTGTTGTTTTGTTTTGTTTTTTGCTGAATAATCCTCAACTATTACATTATTTCTGTCTCCTGTTCCAGTTTTCCCTAGTCTTGAAGTCTTGAAGATTATGTTACCAATATCCCTAGAAGAACCACATTCTTCACCATCACCTGTTCTCCACACTTTCAGTATTTATGGGTTTCTATATTGAAGATTGTCTTATTGAATAAGAAGTATCTCTTTACTAAGATCATAGGCAGGACTAATTTTTGGGTACAAACAAGGAAACTTAGAGGGCTCTTTAATAATGTGACTACTTAATAAAACTGTAATAATAGGTTACAAAATACTTATCAGAAAAGTTCTTGGATACTGCCCGAACCTTACACATTTTATTACAAAATGGCTGTAGTAAATCTTGAACATCTTAGTGATTTATTAAACATTTGCAGTAGGTAGTAAAAGTTGATTTTATTTTTTAACTATACATGCTCAGACTCACAAACACCATGAAGAATGGAATATAGTGAATATGATTAGGAAGGGAAATTTTAAAATGCTGTTTTGAATTAACTAGTGTTTTTCTGTCTCAAGTAGACTACAGAGCATAATTAAAACAAATATATATATATCGAGAACACTAATAAATCATTTGTAAATGAGCTACATATGCTATTTTCACATTCTTTTATTTTTATTAGTAACTTGAATATAGTGGTTCATTTAGTGCACATTGAGAACTATTTCTAATCAATATGTGGAAATACATATGAGGTCAGTATATATAAGAAAATATTATGATAATTTAGATCAGAGACTCAAGTCTTTCATATGGGTTTTCTATTCTTTTAACAGTGTATACCCTTGGTATTTATTTTATGGAGGGATGTAAGTGGGGTTCCAACACATTTAACCTAGTATGATTTTGAATATTGCAGTGAAGTCATGTTTTGATGATATTAATGTTCAAATGAATAAAGAAGCATGTCCTCTCATCTTATTGGGTGTCACCTAATCAAAAGAAAAACATTCAGAGAACATAAGGGCTTACTATCTCTCTTTTTTTTTTCAATACATTATGTTCCTTCCATCTTTTATACTGACTTTCACCTTTTTTTTTTCAGTAAGAGCTTTTTTTCTTTTTTTTATTATGAATAAAGAAGTCATATTTTCTATCCCTGTACATCCTTTATCAAGGTCACTTCCCCCTCTCACCACATCAGGGTATTCTTTCTTCTCCACATCTCCACATTCCCCCATGGGCAGGTGATCCCAAGGTCCCAAGGTTTCCTGCTTGTTTAACTTCGATACTAATTGAGAAGTTAGTGTTTTCTTGCCTTTAGACGTAAATTAAACAGCATATGTCTTTCTATTTCATCTTCTCTACTCAGGCTGGTCCTATAATTCCTCTAGGTTTTTACCTCCAAGTTTTATAGATTCTTGAGAATTCTCAGTCACGATAATTATGTAATTTAATACCTTATCATCTGTCTACTATTATCTATCATCTATCTATGTTATCTACCCATCATCTATTTATCTACTAATATCTATTTATATGCAATCTATCAACTTCTATCTGTATCTTTACCTACCTGCCTATTTACCTACCAGTCATCTATCATATATCTATATTTGCCATCTGTTTATATCTAGCACTTAACTATCCATTTATCACCTATCTATTTATCTATCTACCTGCCTATTTATATATTATTGATTTATATATTTAGGCGTATTTTGCTAGACAAATCTAATACAAACCCTAAAACTATTTTTAACCCTTCTGTGCTTCAGTCAGAAGAAGACTGAATGAAGATATCACATAAACACATTCAATTTCAGACAGCTGGTAAGTCCCTGAGTTCTGGCATTGATTCAGGATTTAACTGCAGCTCAGCTGCCTGCTGCACCACATTCATCCTGAAGCTGCAGGTCCAGGACCAGGTGCAGCACAAACACTGCTGTCCAGGTCTCAGCTCTATGGCAACAAAATCCTGGCTAAATCCTTGATCAAAGGCACTAGGGATAGGAGGACTGAGTGATCTATTTTATATGCTAGAACATTGATGAATCTCCAAAAAATTGTCTCATAAAAATAATCTTGAATATTAAATCTCCAATAGATATATATATATATATTTAAAGTTAATACATGGAATTAACTACATTTCTCTTAAAATGTTATAAGGTAACAATTCTCTATGGTTATACATTACCATAGAAAGAAAATTATCTTTCTATCCAGATGGACATAGGTTCAAATCTTATCTCTGTTGCTAGTTTCATTGCTCTACATTGCTGCAACTCAGTGAATCTCACTTGGTGTGCATGCAAAATTGGTCCAATAACATCTAACACTTAAAACTAAACAAGAACTAAATATATGACAGTTTGGCATATATTTTTACAGAAATTTCAATGCAGTGCATGGTTAAAGAAGATGCATTTTTTTTCTTCATTGTCAAAAAAGTTAAACAAATGCTCTAGCTTTTGTGGCGGAGCCTATAATAAACCCAGCACTAAGATTACCCTCTGCTGTATAATATACAACCAAAGTATATCTGCTAAATGACTAGTGAATAAATATATATATCTAGAATCATCATATCTAGTCATATTGTCCTTATGTTATTTTATTTTGGTTTATGAACCTACTAGGACATTTAACTTATAGTCAGTGACCACAAAATATTTCTTGCTTGGTCCATTAACCTGGATTATAACAAGTTCAAAGATGAGACATGGTCCTCTATTATATAAAATTTTATCATTTTATAGTCTGAGAAAGGAGGTGTTTTTTTTTTTATTTTTCAGTAGCACTTTTAAAAAATTACCTATAAGCTGAAATTAGCCTGAGATCTAGAAAATGGTTATCAATAATCTAGCTCTGGCTGATTCCCGAAAGTTCTGTGAGATCAATTTGGGAAAACTACCATGAGTCCTTCTGCTTTGCAAAGCTTCTTGAAAGAGGTAAAGGAGAGGGGGACTCTATTCTACAATATATTCTGTAAATAAGTTTTTTGATCAATAAGCTGGAATCAGAGATAGTTTCTTTCTTCTCTGACTATCTTATAAAATGCAAGCTGGAAAGAGGCAGGCAAGTTCTTTTCCAATCCCTTTTCAAGGGCTTTCAGGATTTACAAATTTCAAGCCAAAATATTAATACTGTTCATCATAAGATCAAAGCTGGTTGAACGTGCTCTTGTAGAGCTATGTTGATATTCTGCTGCTTCCTGGGTCTCCTATGGAATGTGAACTGCATTTCTCCTCTGCAAGCAACTATCACTCTGATAAATGGTGATTCTATTTGACTATGCTCAGAATTCATTGCACAAACATCTCTTTTCCTTAAATAAGATCAGTGAAACTCCACTGCTTGACTCCTGGATGATCTGGATCTGACCCCCAATTAAAAGATACCTGCAGAAACAGAGAAATCCAGACCTTCCTCAAGGTTGTGTGATTTTAGAATTTGAAGGCCACCTGTCCACATTTGAATAGCTACAGAGTCGTTAAGAAGAACAGTTTCACAAAAAGCTGTTTGAGTCTACAAAACCTTTGGTTTAGGCAAGATTAAATATTATTTTATGATTACTGAGAGGAACCCTTATTTTATTTTTGTTGTGATTTTTTATTGCAGCTGATGTTATTTTTTTAAACAGCCATCACCATTCTCATCCAATTTAAACTGCATAATCATCCATGCCTCAGTGAGCCTGCCAAGTTCAGGTTATGGTAGACTGAGCAGGGGTCTTTTACTCTTGGCCACATCTGCATTCATAGTGCACAAACAAAGCCCCTCAGACTCTGCAGCATCCTAACTCATGAACATTGTCAGAAGAAAAGTGAAGGGCACAGGGGTTCTAATTTGTTCTGGTCCACTCTCTTCCCAGGATGTGTGTTTGTATGTTTAACTGAACAACAAAGCATGTGTTTCAAATTACCAATGAGGCACTGAACCAGGACTAAAATGTTCTTTGAAGGTCAGGTCCTACATTGTATTGCATCTCATTTTCAATTTTATGTTTAAACTTGAAATACCAGGAAAGATCGTCAAATCGATTAAAACTTTAAAACTATTATGGATGTGTTCTCTATATAATTTTTTGTCACTGCTGCCCAAGGGTAACAAGATATTATGGGTGTGTTCTTGAAGTCATTTTGGGTTATGGATGACCAGGGGCAACAAGAAAATGTCGTGGAAACAGAGAGAAATAAAGTTATCCCTCTTGAATTCTCTATGGAAGAGGCAGCAGCTAGCTACAAATGACTATTGCAAAACACAGACATGTCTGTTCTAAACTGAGATATGGCAAAAGTGTAAACTCTGTACTGGATAATGAAAAGAGTATAGAAAAGAAATGAAACATCTATCATAGCTGCATGTTGGTCACATGATGTTTAAATGATGAGTTTTTGATAAGTGACATTTAAATTTTTACCATCTCTTTTACCCATTCCATCCACTCTTGGTAACCTAGCTAATAGATATTCTAAAGGCAATTACAAGGGGACAGTATAGCTGATGGTAGTAGAGAAAAAAACTCTCTATTAGCAAAAGCATGGAAAATGTGGAGGAGGCAAAAGATTAACGCTAATTTGACATGGTCATGTTTACTCCCACTAATTATTCAGAACAAAACTATGGTGAGTCTGATAGCTGCGTGTTCATTTGAAATGTATTACAACTGAGATTCGTAAACTTGAGACAGTAGTGTACTAAGAAATCAAACCTTAGGAAATAAGAGACTTGGAAGCAGAAACACGAGTCCATCATCAAACTCGTGTCTTTTTCCTACACCAGCAGCACCTTTCTAAAAAATGTATTCACTTTAGTATAGCCAGTGGGCTAAAGATTTGCCAATCTGATTCTGCATCTCCACTTCTTATCTTCCTTTACCCATCGCTTGCAGGACTGCAAACAGAATTTAATATTGCTATTTTATTTATTACAACCATTTCTGGCCCCTTCACTCTGTTTGATGTAGTACAAAAATAGTTTGCCCTTTGGGAGGAGCAAGCTGAGTGTGCACACCTCCATGACTGTATCGTGTTTATGAACTAGGCAGGGTGGATGGAGATAGGAACTTGGCTAAGTATGGCTCCAAGGGGAGTAGCTTTCTGGATGACTTGATAATAGGAAATGGAGAACTGCACCTCTGGGTTGGGGACTGAATCTAGTCCAGTCTTTCACTGTCTATTTTGTGTGATTATTCAGAGAACAGCAGGAATTTAGAATCCCCCTTCCACAAAGATTTCCCTACTATCTAATGTTTCATGATTTTCCATTTCTTATACCTCTTTTTATGCTGTTCTTTGAGCTCTACTTTTCTTCAAAAGCTTCTCTTCACTGGTTTCAAATGAAAAGTTTATCCTTACTAATTCTTGTTTATATACCCAAAATAATACAATAATGATGAGCAGCCAAAAGGTCTGGACATGTGTGTGGAAGTGTCATCTAGACTATATATTAAAGTATCATATTTATCATTATGAGATAGCCAGAATTAAATAACATGTCATATACAATTTGTTTGAAATCAAAGGTTTTAATAGAATCATAAGAATTATTAAATTAATGCTATAATGTTATTTGAAAATATTGTTGGCATACTTAAGAAATAGCACATTATTTTTGTAAATGATGAAACACACTGATTACAAGATGGTAGCTTGTACTCAGAATGAGAATCTTGCACTTACTAAACATTAAGAGTCTTTTACTTCATTATGGTATAATTGGACTTATGGCTTACTCAACATAAGGAAAATTATACCTGGTACTAGAAACCTACCCACCAACTAGGGGCTTGGGAGATTATGAATCTTGGAAGAGAACCTACTACTGTGTCATTTTATTAAACCAGCAAAATTTCAAACTACATTCTAAATACCTACTGTTATTAATCTCTCACCCTTAATCAAAGAAACATCTCCTTGCTTGAAAAACAAGGAGCTCATTAAAGAAAACCAGAATCAGCCATAATACAGAGCATACTTGTGCCTGAGGATGACAACAACAATGGATATGACATTGCTCTTGTACACAGCACTCAGGAAACATCATAAAACAAGGTGTTGAAAGACTATAATACCAGAAAATCAGGGAATTTTCTGTGAGATTGTGTCATCTAGAAATCACAGTTAAGCTGTAACCATAATAACTCAACAATATGGCTACCTAAATAAGACATGAACAAGGAGGACAGTATATATGATAATGTTGAAAGGGGTAAATGTCACATGGTCCCAGACCTAGTAAAAAAACTAAAACATGTAGAATACAGGAGAATTAACCTTACCCAAGGCTGAGCCCCTAATTGGATTAGTCAGAATCAGATTATCTGCTTTGAAACCTTATACATAGAAGTAACATTATTTGTGTTCAGTAAGTTGTATTTATATATTTGTGTATACATATATGTATATATGTAACAATAGCAAAGAAAAAGCAGTCATAATATTAATGGAGAGTAAGACAGGGACATGGGAGGGGTTAGTGGTGGAAAAAGAAAGGGAATTTATATAATAATACCTCAATTATAAATTAAATCATTTGGTCCTCCTTTTAGATTCTATTGTTTTAAAATTTACTTTGACCTATGTAAGCCTCAGTTTCCTTATTTACAAAATGTAAATAATCACCTTGAACTGTACCATATTACATACATGTGTAAGTGCAGAAAACTCTTTCTTGATTTTGCTCAAAGACAGGCAAACACTTCTTTTGGAAACTGAAAGATGTACCATGTTATCACCAGAACCCCAGCCCAATTCACCCTATCCTGGCCTTTGGTGTTCTGAAAGAAAATGTGTAGTGGGATTATGTTGTTACATTATAAATAACTGTCCTCCCTACTAGTTTAATGAAATATCTGATTAGCTGAAGGCAGACAGGAAGTATGAGCAGAGCTACCGGACTGGGAAAACTCTGGGAATAGGAAGTGCAGAGCAGAGATACCAGGAGAAGCCACCAGATGCAGAGGACAACTATGAGGCTCTGAGAAAAGGCACCAAGTCACATGGCTGAGCAAGATAAAAATCATGGGTTAGTTTAAGATCAAGAGCTAGCTAATAATATGTCTGGGCCCTGGGTCAATCCATATTAATTAGTATAAGCATCTGTGTTTCCGTTGGACTGCAGATGTGGAGCTCTGTGGGTTTGCAGGTCTGGGACACAGGGCCAGGCCCAAAAGTCAGGGCCATAAACTTCATACTACAAAAATGGTTCCCAATGGGGTTGTTATTAATAGTGTCAGCTTCCTGTTGGAAAAAGTATGTCATGTGAGGGCAGGCTTTAAGCTCTTTTCTAAAATCAAGTTTACCTCATTGTGACCTTCAGTCTACTTCCTGTTGCCTTTTGGTTCACATGTAGCCAGTACCATGTCTTCCTGCATACTTTAATGCTCCACAGCATGATGATAATGGGCTGAACTTCTAAAACTACAGCCACCACCTCAACTAAATATTTTCCTTTTATAGAAATTGCCATGATCATGGTGTCTCTTAATAGCAATATAAACCTTAACTATGGCATGGCCATAAGCAACCTTGAAAGTGTCTTGTCTTACCAGTGTTATGCCATCACCCAGGTCCCAAATCCTTTCTTTCTTCATCACAACATACTGACCTAAACCTCTGACAATGGTCCCCTGATGCATCAGAAGCCACAAAGTTACCCTTAAACCCACCAGAGGCCACACAGGCACCCAGAACTTTAGAGGAACCTCAGATGGACAAGAGTTCATACTGGCTCCCAAAACCCAAGTCCCAAACTTGGGAATAAATTTTCTGCTTAGACAGAGACCACACAGGACATCAAAAGTCCAGCTTCTATCTTCAGTGGAGATATTTTATGTTGTAGGAAGTTTTCCTGGGCCCGTTTGGGCTCAGAGGTTTGGATGCTGACCCACGGTGCAGGTTTGGAACCTGGTCCACACAGCGGCTTTTGTACCCCAAGGAAATGAATCAGACACTTATATTGACTTTGTACTGTATGGCCCATGTCTTATGCACATTACTATCTAGCTCTTTCATCTTAATTCAACCCATTTCTATTAATCTTCCCACCACGTGGCTCAGCCCGTGGCTCATCCTGTACCTCTACATGTTCCTCCTTCGGGGGTCTGATGGTAACTGACTAACTCCACCCTTCTCCTACCTGCTTGTCCTCTGATTCTCCACCCACTTCTACGGTGCTGTGCATAGGCCAAAACAGTTCTTTATTTACAGCATAAAGATAGCATTTCCACCACACTTTTACTTAACTAGGCCACTCACAACTAAATATTGGAGAGGAAAAAACACTAAAGAATAAAACACTTATCCAACCAAGGCAAACTCAGAAATTAACACTTAACTGTACAGTGACTATAGTGGGATTATGTTGTTGCATTGTAAATCATTGTTCCTCCTACTGGTTTAATAAAAAAAATGCTGATTGGCCGAAGGCAGACTGGAAGTGTGGGTGGGGCTATCAGACTAAGAAAACTCTGGAAACAGAAGAATGGAGCAGAGATTCCAGAGAGGGCTGGGTGAGTTGCCAGCAGAAGCAGACGAAAGAAGCTGAAATGCTGCTCTAAGAAAAGGTAGAGAACTGCATGGCTCAGCAAGATAAGAATCATGGGTTGAGTTAAGATGAAAGAGTTAGCAAGTTATATGCCTGGGCCTTAGGCTGATCAGCATAAAATTAATTCATCTGTGTGTTTATGTGGGACTGTGGGTCTGTGGGTCTAAGAGTCTATAGGTCTGTGGGTCAGAACCTCAGGGCTAGGCTGGAAAGTCTAGGCCAGAAACCACATGCAACAACTCACCCTAAACCCAGATGCCTAGATACCAGTGCAAGAATATAGTCAACAAAGACAGGATAAGTTACTGCTAGAGCTCAGCCATCACTCTGCAGCAAGCCTTGACCATTCAAATACAGCTGGCATACAATAGGATGACAATAAAATCAAGTTTATAAAGAGAAAAAAGGTCTGTAAAGAGAAAATGAATAAATTGTTTAAATAAATTAAGGAAAAGATAAACAAAAAATTGCAGGAAATTAATATATCCCTTTAAAATAATTCAAGAAACCCAAGAAAATACAATCACCTAAAGGAAACAAATAAAACTATTCAATACCTAAAAATGGAAATTGAAGCAATAAAAAACACACAAACTGAAAATATTCTTTGACTGTAAAATCTAGTTAAGCAAACAGAAGCAATAGTCACAAATATCACTAAGAGAATACAAGATACGGAAGAAAAAATGCACACATTTAGGATACAATAAAAAATATATATAACAGTCAAACATAATGTTAAATCTAAAATACTAACACAAATCAACCTGAAAAGATAGATGAAAACAGCCATGAAAAGATGAAATCTAATAATAATAGAAGTAGGAAAAGAATCACAACCTAAAGACTTAAAAAGTATTTTTTAACAAAAGCATAGAATAAAATTTCTCTAACCTAAAGAAGGGCATGCTCATAAAGGTACTAGAAGTTTACACAATACCAAACAGTTTGGATTAGGAAAGAAAATCTTGTCATTACAAAACAATCAAAAGACTAAACACACAGAAAAAAACCAAAATATTAAAAGCTGAAAAGGAAACTTCAGACTCAGAGGCCTCAGATTCCAGCCCAGATTACCATACCCAGCACAACTTTTAATCACTATAAATGGTGAAAATGAAATATTCCATGATGAATTCAAATTTTAAAATTTATGTACAAATCCTTCCCTATAGAAAGTACTAGGAGGAAAACTTCAATCCATTGTGGTTAATTATAACCATAACATATAGTCAATAAATGACCTCACATCAGAAAATGCACACACACACACACACACACACACACACACTATCCATCCACTCCCCCACCCAAGAAAAATGAAGAATTAGCAATTGTAGCAGAGCTTTCTTTTTCTGCAGCTGCTGTCAAATAAACACACTGAAACTTATATTAATTATCAATGCTTGGCCATAGCTCATTTAATATTATTCATTTTTTATATTTTATGTTAAACCATATTCTATATTTATGTTCTGCCATGTGCAGGGACCTTTATTAACGTGACACATTCATCTGCTGTTTCCTCTGCATCTGACTAGCAGCTCTAGACTCTGCTCTTCTTCTTCCTAGTATTCTCAATTTGTTTCCTCCAGCTAACTTTATACAGCTATTGGTCAGTCAGCTTCTTTATTAAACAATGAGAGTTATACGTATTCACTGTGTAAATGAAGATTATTCCACAGCAAACAATAACTGGTCATTAATATCTCTCAATATCAATTAACTTGACTCCTCATTTTAAAAGATACAGATCAATAAAATGGATGCGAAAATGAAATTCATCCTCTTGTATATAAAAACGACACCATTCAACAACAAAGATAGACATTGCCTCAGAGTAAAAGGTTAGAAAATTATTTATTTGAGTAAATGTTCATAAGAAACAAGCTTGTGTAATAATTCTAATAGCTAACAAAGTTCAAACTAGACTAGATTTCAAACGAAAGCTAATCAAAAGAGATCACTTCACAATCATCAAAGAAAAATCAACAAAGACAATTGTCCAATTATTAACATCCTTGCAAAAAGGACAAAGGCACCTATGTTTATAAAGTAAGCACTACTAAAACTTACGTCATAAATAAATCAATGTTCAGCTCAGGAGTGGGTGTAGTGGTTTAAAAAAGAATGGCTCCGAAAGTGACAGGCACTATTAAGAGGTATGGCTTTAATCTGAGTAGGTGTGGTCTTATTGGAAGAAGTGTGTCATTGTGGGGGTGAGTTTTGAGGTCTCCTGTGGTCAAGCACTTAGTTCACTTCCTGTTACTTGTATATTAAGATGTATAACTCTCACCTTCTTCTCCAGCACTATATCTGCCTGCATGCCTCCATGTACTGTCATGATGATAATGGAGTAAAATTCTGAAAACACACCACGCCAATTAAATGTTTTGCTTTATAGAAGTTTCCATGGTCATTGTATCTTTTCACAGAAATACATATCCTAAACTAAAACAATGAGACTTCAATACTCTATTTTTGCCAATGACAGGTTATCCAGACAGAAACTAAGAGAGCGTGAGTGGAAGGGACTGGAGGGGAAAGCGAGCTTGAAAAAGGATATACACAGATTAAAAAATATGACTTCATTCATAATGAAAAAATTCACATATGGACCATGCCATTCTTGTTGGAAAGATTGAAAAAATAAAAATATGAAAATCAAGAATGAAGCCTAAATAAAAGAAAAAAAAAGAAAATAATAAAGCCTCATAGATTGTCGTTGAAAATGAGGTATAATCTGTAACTCTTATGGTTTATTGATTCATTTTCCTATAATAAAGTAAATATTGGATAAAAAAAATACTGGAGTTAACAAATGTTATGAGCCAAATGCGCTTAAGAAATATCTGTAGAACATTTCAAGCAAACACAAAAGAATATAATTTTCTTTTCAGAACCTAATGGAACTTTCTCCAAAATCAAATACTTTTTCATCTAGAAAGTAAGACTTAACAGATACAAGAAAATTAAAATATATCCCAATATCCTATTAGACTACCATGGGTTAAAGATGGAGTTCAACAACAATAGAAACTACAGAAAGCCTACAAACTCATAGAAACTGAATAACTCTCTAATGAATGATAGCTGTGTCAAGTAGAAATAAAAAAAAAATAAAAAATAAAGGCTTCCTAGAAATCATTGAAAATAAATGTAAAACATACCCACACTTTTGGGACACAATGAAAGTGGACCTAAGAGTAAATTTTATAGAACTGAGTACTATCATAAAGAAATTGGAGAGATTTAATACTAGCAATTTAACAGAACACTTGTAAACTCTAAGATAAACAGATGCAAACACACAAAACAGGACAAGAGAGCCAGAAATAATTAAACTGAGGACTAAAATCAATACAATAGAAACAAAGAGAGCAATAGAAAAAAAAATCAATGAAACAGGGTTGGTTCTTTGAGAAAATCAACAACATTGACAAACCCTAATCCAAGCTAACTAAAATGCAGACAAAAATATACAAATAAACAAAATCGGAAGCCAAAAGATGTGCATAACAACAGGTGCTCAGAAATCCAAAAGAATATGAGGTCATACTTTAAAAACCTGCACTACATAAAATTGGAAGATCTAAAAGAAATAAAAATTTTATTGACAGATACTGCATATCAAAGTTAAATCCAGGTAGATAAACAAGTTAAATAGACAAACCGTAAGTAAATAAAAGCCTTTAAAAGTCTCCCCATGAATAAAAGCCCATGACTAGAGGGTTTTAATGCAGAACTCTATTAGACTTTTAAAGAAGAGCTAATACCAATGCTCTTCAAATTATCCCATCAAAGTAGAAACAAAAGAAACCCTTCTAAACACATTTTATGAGACGCACATCCACACTAGGATTCAACAAAGAAAGAGAATTACAGGTTTATTTTCCTCATGAAAATTGATGCGAAAATAAAATCATAACAGCAGGAACTTAAGATGAAAATCCATAGGTCTTCCTGGGAAGGGTAAATAGAGAAAATCTCCTAAGTTAATTGGGATCATATGGAGCAGCCGAAGGAAACAAGGGGAGATGAGAAGAGAACATGAGAGACTACGATGTTTGAGGTGGGAAGAGGAGTAACAACATAGAGGGACAACAAAAAATTGGTATCTTGATAGAAAGAGCCATTGTGAGGTTAGAGAGAAACCTTGTGCTAGGGAAACTGCCAAGAACCCACAAGATGACCCAAGCTAGGACTCTATGCAACATTGAAACAAAAACCTTCTGGGGTCTAGCCCCAGATAGAATTTCTCTCAGAGCTTCAGAAAAATGTGCTTCTTCACTGGCAGAGAATTTGTACTGTACTCTCTTCTCAAAAATCAGACTTAGAGCAATTCATTTTCAATACATCTTTATTGGCACAGCAATTACATGATAAGGCACAACATGATGGCAATGAAGTGGACTGATACAATGGCACAGCAAAGCAACAATGAGGGCATAGGTCTTTTTTTTTTTTTTTAAGATTTACTTATTATGTATATAACATTCTGCCTCCACTATGCCTGTGTGCCAGAAGAGGGCACCAGACCTCAAGACAGATGGTTGTGAACCACCATGTGGTTGCTGGAAATTAAACTCAGGACCTCTGGAAGAACAGTTGGTGCTTATACACTCCAACCAGGCTGGTCCCCTGACAAGGCCATAAGGGTCAGAGTTGTTAGGCGACTAAGTAAGCAATGAAAGGGGCCTTGCAGCTCTTTAATCTGCTAATGTACCTTCCACAGGAGAGATTTTGTGTTTGAATTCTAAAACTTTCAAGTTAGAATCTTGGGTTAATTAATCCAGCTGCAAGGAGGCCTTTGCAAGTTTTCTTGGGTTACTTAGCTCCAGATAGCTCTCTTATCAGAAGGGTGGAGACTTTATGACATGTTTGAGAAAAGTTTCAAATGAGTTACTATTTTTACTAGCAAGGGTAATCATGAGGAAGGTATGCAATAAGTCTGCTATGAACAGGGAGAACAAAAGCCTGGAAGACCTTGTCTGTGTGGCTATTTTCAAACAGAGATAGGGAGACACATCCATGAATTCCAAGGAAATTAATGGGGACTGCCTTCACACACAAAAATCCTCCGTAAGAAGAGGTCAATAACTTCAAGAACAATTAGCACCAAGACTTCTTGAGATCTCAGCTTTTCCTCCATCAGGTCCCTTGGCTATGATAGGTTAGCCTTGTCAGTGCCAAAAAGTTCCCACTTTATATCTCTGTGGCTCCCAGCAGTAGTGGAGAGAGTACCTAAACTGGCCTTCCCCTACAGTCTAATTGTCATCACAGACCCATCATCTAGGAACTGATGGAAACAGATGCAGAAATCCATAGCTAAGCACCAGGATGAGTATCTCATCAGCTGAAGAACAGGAGAAGAAACTATATGAGCAAAGGAATTAGGATCATGAGCAGGGGAGCCATAGAAATGGCTGACACAAGCTACTGGGAGCTTACTGACTCTGAAATGACAGCTGAGGACTGTCTTTTAACTGTGTGGAACTAACCAAATGTTGATGACAGTTGGGCAGTTGTGGAGCCTCTTGCAGTCAGACCAGAGTTAATTCCTGGTGTGTGAACTGACTTCTTGGAAGCCATTCCCTACAAAGAAAGACTTTACTCAGCCTTTATACTGGGTGGGTGGGGGGGGCAGGCTTGGTCCTACCTCAACTGAATATGCCAGACTGAATTGACTCATCTTGGGAGTTCCTGCCCTCCCTGGGAAATGGATGAGGTAGGAGAAGCTTGATGGAGGACTAAGAGGAATGGAGGGAGGGGGAGCAGTGTTGGGTATGGGAAAATTTTTTAAATAAAAAATTAATACTCATAAAGTTAATCAAAGAACACATAAAAATAAAAAAGATTATCCACCACAATCAAATAGGCTTGATCCCAGAAATTTGAGGATGGTTCAACATACAGAATTTGTCAAAGTAATCTACCATATAAACAAATGGAAAGAAAAAACACACATGCATTTCATTTTATGCTAAAAAGCCTTTGACAAAATTCAACACTCTTTTATGATAAATGTCTTGGAGTGATAGGGACATACTTAAACATAATAAAAGCTATTTACAGCAAGCTAACATCAAATTAAATTGAGAGAAAGTCAAAGCAATTCCACTAATATGAGGAAAAAGACAAGGCTGTCAGTCCACTGTCTTCATCATATCTATGCAATATAGTACTTCAAGTTGTAGCTAAAGCTGTAAGACAACTAAGGGAGATCAAAGAATACAAATTAGAAAGAAAGAAGTCAAAGTATTACTATTCAATAATGACATGATTATATATATTTATGTGTGTATATGTATATGTATATATATATATATTATATAAAAATAACACCCAAATTTTTATCAGGCTACTCCCATAGCTAATAAATACTTGTAGCAAAGTGGCTGGACACAAGATAAACTTTAAAAAATCCGTAGCCTTCCTATATACAAACTATGAACAGGTTGATTATCAAATCAGGGGAAATAAGCAACCTTCACAATAATTATGGATAATATAAAATTTTTTTGGGGGGTAACTTTAAGCAAACAACTAAAGTGTCTGTATAACTAGAACTTCAAATATTTGAAAAAAGGAATTGAAAAAGATATCAGAAGATCGAAAGATCTCTGATACACAGGTATAGGTAAGATTAAAATAGTAAAAATGGCCATCTTGCAAAAAAAAGCCATCTGAGATTCAATGCAATTCTCTTCAAGATTTGAACACAATTCTTTACAGACATTGAAAGAATACTACTCAATGCCATATGAAAAGATGAAACCAACAAAACAAAATATGATAGCTAAAATAATCTGGTAAATTAAAAGAATTTACAGGGGTATAACCATCTTTGATTTCAAGCTCTACAATAACAATAAACTCTAACAATAAAATGACATGGTATTGGCATAAAATCAGAATGACTGATTGATGGAGTTGAATTGAAGACCCCAGGTCAATCCTTCCTTCTATGGACACCTGATTTTTGATAAAGAAATTGGAAATATACAATGGAAATAGAATCATCAACAAATGGTGTTTATATAACTAGATGTTTGTCATGTAGGAAAATGCAAGTAGATCCATATCTATTATCCTGCACAAGACTCAAGTTCAAGAGGATCAGAGACATCATCATAAAACAAGATACAGCGAACCTTGCAGTTGAGAAAGTGAAGAATAGCCTGGAAGACAATGGCACAGAGGAATCAATAGTGCAGGTACTAAGATTAGCAAATAATAAATGGGACCTCATGAAACCTGGAAAGCTTCTGTAAAGCAAAGGATACTGTCACCAGGACAAAATGGCAGCCTATAGAATGAGAAAAGATTATTTTCAATTACATATTTGACAGAGGGTTAATATACAAAATATGTAAAGACTTTAAAGAACTCAAGAAATTAGTCATCAAAAAACAAAATAATCAAATTAAACAGTGGGGTACAAATCTAAACAAAGAATTCTCAAAAAAATATTTTAAATGTTTGAGAAATAAATCTTCAACATCCTCAGCATTCAAGAAAATGAATAAATCAAAACAATTTTTTTGATTTTATATTTCACTATTGAGAATGACTATGATTAAAATACAAAAGAAAATAAGACAACAGCAACAAAAACCAAGTGACAGCTTAAGGTGATGAGAATGTGGAGTAAGGAGAACACTATTTCAATGGTTGGTGGGAATGTAAACTTGTAGAGCACTTAGAATATTAATATTACTATTTATCTGAAAATTGGGAATTGGTCTACCTATAGACTCAGCTATTCTGCTCCTGGGTATATACCCAAAAGACATTTCATCCTACTACAAGAAATATTTGCTTCACTGTGCTCGTAGTAACATAATTTATAATAGTCAGAAACTGAAAACATCAAAGATGTGCCTCAACCAAAGAATGGATAAAGAAAATGTGGTACATTTACACAATGGAATACTACTTAGCTGATGAAGAAATAACATCATGAAATTTGGAGGGAAATGGAAGTAAAAAAAAAACCATCCTAAATGTGGTAGCACAGACCCAGAAAGACCAATATGGTATGTACTCAGTTATTAGTGGATATTAGCAATAATGTAAAAGATATTCTTGGTACCATTCACAAACACAGAGATGTGGCACACATGGATCTCAGTGAAGAAAAAATAGAATAGATTTTGTTATGTGGACTGGGAACTGAATGGTGCAAACAGAAGAGATTAATTGAGGAGGAGGGTGTGAAGGGACAGAGTACTAAGAGAACTAAGGGTCATTTCATGCACCAGGTAGAAAACTAGTGCAATGAACTCACCCATGAGGCTGATCTTAGTAAAAATCATATGGGGAGTATGGAGCCTGAACTTGCTATCTTCAGTAACTAGGCAAGGCCTCCAGTAAAGCAACTGGGGCATCAACCTAGCCACAAAATCTTTGACCTACAATTGGTCCTACTAGCAAGATGTGCTGGAGTAAAGGTGATACAGAATTTGCAGGAGCGGCCAATTGATAATTAGTTCAATTTGAACCCCATGTCACAAGAGCTTTCTGGAAGGCCAGAAACCAAAATTTTTATAGCTCAGAGAGGGGAAAAAAACAATGAAATGGTTCTTAATGATACTCTAGTATAGTTTTTTTAGACAGCAACTCGGTATAATCCTCATCAGAGAAGTTTTATCTAGCAACTGATTGGATTTGATGCAGATACCCACAACCAAACAATAAAGAAAGCTTGGGAAATTCTGTAGGAAAATAAGAGGAAGGATTGTAGGAGGCTGAGTGGCCAAGGAGACCACAAGTAAATGGTCCCCAGAATTAACTAACCAGGGTTTATAGAGGATCCCAAAGATTAAACTGACAATAAGGGAGCCTGTATGGATCTGACCTAGGTCCTCTCCATATATGCTATGGATGTGTAGCTTGGTCTTCTTGTGGGACTTATAACAGTGGGAACAGTGGCTGTCTGACTCATGTGCTTGCTTTTGTGATCCTTCTCCTCATACTGGGTTGCCTTGGACAACCTTGCTATGAGTAGATATACCTAGTCTTATTATAATTGAGATGCCATGTTTGATTGATATCCCTGAGAGATCTGCCCTTCTCTAAAGGAAAAGGAGGAAGAGTGGATTTGGATTAAAAATGGGAAAGGGGATTGGAGGGGAAGAAGGAAGGAAAACTATGGTTGGTATATAATATATGAAAGAAGAACAAATAAAAAACAAACACAAAGAAATGGAAAGATATCTACTATGAGTTTTGAGAAGAAAATATTATAATTCTACTTCGATATACTATTTTCTTATTTTAGAATTCGTTTTTCATACATGATCACTAAATCATAGTATATACTTTAATAATACAGTTATGAATAGATACATTGTTTTGGTATATAGTACATGTTTTGTTACAGTATATTATTGTCAGGGATATAATATTGTACATCCCAGAAAAACTCTAGTTTTAAAAGGAGTCATATATTTTTTTATAATTAAGTGAAATTAATTTTTATATGACATTGGTTCTTAATTTGATAAATTTTAAAATTAATCTCAAACTTTTTCTATTTTATTGTTTTTTTCTTTGAAAACCCATACATCCACACGTATGCAATTCATTCTGATTACTTCCTCACGTATTCTTTTACCTCTCTCCATTCCTTAATACCCACCAAAACAATGCACTGTTTCCTTTCCCAGATTTATGAATTTTTATTTTCTTTTATGACCAGATTAATTCAATTAGGGCATTCTGCATGAGCATTGGATTAAAACTATCCATTGGATCATATTTGGGTAACCAGAATATATAGAATTGAAGGTAATGACTCTCCATTTGCCTGAATCTATAAATATCAAATAGTACCTCTCCATTTTCTATAACAAAAGTAGATGCGTACATTATACGTAGAACTCTGATGAAGGACAAATAAAAACAGTCTAGTGTTAATAGTTAAATGCATGTTCTTTCTCTGTTCTAGATCTTATCATTAAACTCAAAAGAATGCATCTGGTAAGATTCTGAAATTCATTTTTACTAACTCCAATTCTTTATTATGAATATAGACAATAATAATTCACATTTAAAAATAGCTTTAAACTTTACAAGCATTAATGACATTTTGTTTTGTAATTGAAATTGTTCAATGAAAAGGTTTTGTTTAAAGATTTAAAAATCTTTAAGAAAGCTGATATAATAATACACTTTTAAAAATATACATGTATGAGTTTCACATCCATCCAAGAAATGATAGGACTTAGCTTTTATAACTAGAAACTTAGACAAAATAATAGGAAAATTGGAAACAAGATTTTGAACAACAGGAAATGTAGAATTTTGAGGTCAACACTATGCCTGCCTGTGGTTTCTGCTAGAATCAATTTACACCAAATAAAACAATGAGGGGAACAAAACTGGGGGCTAAAATATTCACACAATGCAGCAAAAAGAGACTGTAGCTCAGGAAAGCCAAGATGGCTAGAATTCTCAGAGCTCAGAACCATGGAGAAAAGAGACACATAGAGCAATCTCTGGAGATCTGCATGCAATTTATGTTCTGTTTAATGACCATGACTTGTATCTGTTGTGATGGCACTGACTGGGACCAATGCAACAGTTCTGGAAGTAGGCAGTAATAATTCTTTTGATAGTGTTAGAGGATGAAGGACTAGGCCAGTTTTAGCTAACTAATCTGTAGAGCAATGGGCCAAATTCTGAGAATGGTATTGCTGGGAGAGTGCATTAAATTGTTCTCTGAATAAACACTACTCTCCTACAGTCAAAATTTATTTTAAAACAAGACTCAAATTAAATTTTAAGTATAATAATGTATTCTAGAACAAGAGAGACATGTCAAAAAACTAATATAAGTCAGGCTATATGCTCAGTACCCAGTGATAAAAATGCATAATGTCTGGTACACACCTGTATCCTCCCACAAATGAAGTGGGGATGGGAGAAATGGGGTTTAAGAACAGCCTCAGCTACAGTTTGAGGCCTATCTATGCTTCATAAGATAATCTCAGAAACAAACATATCCAATGTCTAACATCTAATAAAGAGTTGCCTAAAACATATACTTTAAGAAAATGTCTTATGTAATTAGTATTGTGCATATATTTGAATTATCAGTTATGCAATGTTACCAAAAACTATTATTACTACTAGCATAAATAAAAATTAATAGAATGTGATATATGTAATTTCAATACAAGGAGTTAAAGTTACTATTGGAAATACACTCACTATGTTCACACTAGAAAGGAAAATAAAGGAAGCAAAAGTAAAAACATGAGATTTAAAAAGCTATAAGTGGAAGTTACAAATATGAAAAAAAATGTGTAACAAAAACAGTGCTAATCACTGCCAAAGAAAATTCTAATAACTGGGACATATGAAGGGGAAGAGTCTAAAGTGAAGCAGACAGGGGAGAATAACCAAGAAGAAAGAAGACAAATTTAATCGTGGTGGCTCAAGCCTGTCACTCAAGCTCCAAGGATATGTAGGCAGGAGGATCAGGTGCTCAAGGCCAGAAACATCTACAAAGCTAGTCAAAGACGACGTAAGTTACAGAAGACCATGACTCATAAAGAAATGAACAAATCAAACAAATAAATAAATAGCAAATGAAGAAAATATTTAATAGGTTTTAGTGCATTCTGGATTAAAAATAAATTGATACAGTGTTTAAAATCACAACAAGAGAAACAATGTAATGGTATAGAAAGTTCTGAAAAAAAAGAAATCAAAGTTATTTATGTTTTCATTATAATGACACATAAAAAATACACAATATATATTAAAAATTTATCTTTATTTGGTAATTTCTGAAATAAATAGTTTAAAATTGAAGAATTTTCAAGGTCTGTAAAAATTGTCTTGGGATTTTGATGGGAATTGCATTGAATCTGTAGACTGCTTTTGATATGATTGCCATTTTTACTATGTTGATCCTATGTATCCAGGAGCATGAGGGAATCTTTCCATTTTCTGATATCCTCTTCAATTTCTTTCTTCAGTGATTTAAAGCTTTTGCCAAACAGATCTGTTACTACTTTGGTTATAGTTACACCAAGGTACTTAATGCTATTTGTAGCTATTATTAAGGGTGATGTTTCCCTTATTTTTTTTCAACCCTTTTATCCTTAGTGTATAGGAGAAGTACTGATTTTTTTGAACTAATCTTGTAACCTGTTACATTGTTGAAGGAATTTACTAGCTGTTGAAGCTTCCTGGTAGAATTTTGTGGGTCGTTCCGCCACCTGGACCTGTGCTCTCTGCGGCGTCCCAGCGCACTCTGGAGCAGGGGCAGCTGAACTCTGCACCTGGCCGCACCCGCAGCCCCTGCTGCTCAGGGAATCTACTAAGAGCCCTACTGCGACCCTGAACTGAGTGAACTGAGCAAACCAACTGCAGGGGTCTATGAGGGGCGGATTCGAACCCTGACCAGAGGTGAGGAGGGC